>BQNB010017436.1:0-31403 GCA_026074375.1 Tanacetum coccineum | reverse complement strand
AGAGAACTCTACTCAAGCAACAATATGGGAACTTTGCAGGATCAAGTTTAGAAACAATGGACCAAACTTTTGATAGGTTGCAAAAACTTATTAGTCAGTTGGAGATTCAAGGTGAAGTTATTACTCAAGAGGACATGAACTTAAAACTGTTGAGAAGTCTTCCATCTGAATGGAAGACTCATGCTTTGATCTGGAGGAACAAAGAGGAAATAGAGACCATCAGTTTGGATGACTTGTACAACAACTTGAAGATATATGAACCTGAACTTACAGGATCATCAAGTACAAGACAAAATCCATAAAATATAGCTTTTGTGTCCTCCAACAACACTAACAACAACAGCAACAGTAGCATAAATGAAGCAGATAACACTTCTTATGGAGTTAGTGCTGCTTATACTCAATGTAATCCTACATCTGGAGATAACCTTAGTGATGCTATGATCTGTGCTTTCCTAGCTAGTCAGCTTAATTCTCCTCAACTTGCACGAGAGGATCTAGAACAAATTGATCTTGATGACCTAGAAGAAATAGATTTACAATAGGAAATGGCCATGTTGACAATTAGAGCTAGAAGATTCATTAAGAGGTCAGGCAGGAAGTTGGATGTAAATGGTCAAAGAGTTGGATTTGACAGGTCTAAAGTGGAGTGCTACAATTGTCATAAAAATGGTCACTTTGCAAGAGAATGTAGAGCTCCTAGAAATCAGGAAAATAGAGGAAGAGAGAACAGTAGAAGAATTGTGACAGTGGAAACTCCCACTGAAAATTCCTTGGTTGCTCAAGATGGAATTGGAGGGTATGATTGGAGCTACTAAGCTGAAGAAGAGCATCCTACAAGTTATGCATTAATGGCATATACATCTTTAGGAAGTTCTTCCAGCTCAAATTCTGAGGTAGATTCTTGTTCTAAATCATGTGTAAAAGCTTATGCTACTCTCAAAGAGCAATATGATAGTTTGTCTTCAGATTACAAAAAGTCTCAATTTAATTTAGTATCTTATAAAGCAGGTTTAGAATCTGTAGAAGCTAGACTAGCTCACTATAAAAAAAATGAGGCTGTGTTTGAAGAGAGCATTAATGTTTTAAATCTTGAAGTTAAACTAAGAGATAATGTTTTAGTTGAAAACGAAAAGAAATTGGAAAAAGCAGAAAAAGAGAGAGATGAGTTAAAACTAACATTAGAGAAGTTTCAAAATTCATCTAAATCTTTGAATAATTTGCTGGAAAGTCAAGTTATTGACAAGTTTAAAATTGGACTAGGATATAATGCAGCTTCTTCTACTGTAGCTTCTCCCGCAGTAGAAAGCTTTTTGAATTCATCTGATATGTTAGAAAATCAGGAGTGTAATAAGTCCAAATCTAATAAGGGATATCATGTAGTTCCCCCACCTTATACAGGGAACTTCATTCCCTTCAAACCTAATCTAATGTTTATGGATGAAATAGTTGAAAGTGAGAATATAGATGTTATTACTGTTGTTACACCTAGTAATGTTAAGAAAGTTGAGTCAAATCATGAGTCTGCTGATGTAAAAAATAATGGTGATGCAGTAGAACCTAAAACTGTTAGGAAGAATAGTTTTAGACCTCCAGTCATTGAGGATTAGAATTCTAATGATGATAGTGAGGTAGAATTTATACCTAATGTTGAGAATAAAACTGTTAGACCTAGCACTGAAAAGATAAAATTTGTTAAGTAACAGTAGAGAAAGTAGAAACATCTAAACAAAACAAATACTATCCTAGAGGGAACCAAAGAAACTAGAACAATCTTATGCCCCAAAGACTAGGAAGTGACTTTAAAATGATTAATAAAGCTTGTTTTTTTTGTGGTAGTTTTGAGCATCTTCATAATGTGTGTGATAAAAAGGTTATAAGACAAGTATGGAACAACTCAAGTAGCGTGAATCACAAGAACATTGCTAATAAAATGACTCACCCTCACCCTAATAGAAGATTTGTTCCACAAGCAGTATTAACCAGGTCTGACAAAATTAATACTACTGGTGCAAGTGTTAATACTGCTGTCAGACCAGTTAATACTGCTGGCTCAAAAACAACTGTGAATCATCCTAGACCAATATTAAATGCTTACAAAAAGGGATATTCATAAGTTACAAAGCCATTTAACAAGTATTCAGCAAACAAAAATAGTATTTTCAATAAAAAGGTTAATACTGTTAGGGTAAAAGATACTACTGCTAGAGATAGAGCAGTAGTAAGTGAAAACAAGGGAAAAGGGGCTAATGCTGTTAAGGCCTCAGCATGCTGGGTTTGGAAAGCCAAAAACAGTAGTGCATCAAATACCTTCAAGAAATATTCTTACATTGATGCGCGAGGCAGATCCAAGTCTATAATGGCTTGGATCCCCAAAAGAGTCTGATTCTCTTATTTTATGTGCAGGGCAACCCATAACAGAAGGAGTACAAGGAAAAAGGAGTTATTGACAGTGGTTGCTCTAGGTACATAACTAGAAAAAATGTTATCTTACTAAATATGAAGATTATGATGGTGGTTTTGTTTCCTTTAGAGATGGTAAAGGTAGAATTTCTGGAAAAGGTAAAATCAAAACAGGAACATTGGATTTTGATAATGTGTATTTTTGTAAGGAGCTTAAGTATAACCTGTTCAGTGTGTCACAAATTTGTGACAAAAAGAATAATGTTCTTTTTACTGACACTGAATGTCTTGTCTTATCTTCTGACTTTAAGCTACTTGATGAAAGTCAAGTCTTGTTGAGAGTTCTAAGAAAGGACAACATTTACAGTGTTGACCTAAATAGTGTTGTTCCCATTAAAGGTTTAACTTGCCTCTTTGCTAAGGCCATAATTGATGAATCCAATTTATGTTATAGGAGGCTTGGTTACATAAACTTTAAAAACATGAACAAACTTGTGAGGGGAAACCTTTTTAGAGGTTTGCCTTCAATGATTTTTGAAAATGACCATTCTTGTGTTGCTTGTCAGAAAGGAAAGCAACACAAAGCCTCCTGTAAGGCCAAACTAGTGAACTCAATCAACAAACCCTTACATATGCTTCATATGGACCTATTTGGTCTTATAAATGTTAAGAGTTTAATGAAAAAGTCTTATTGCCTAGTTGTCACTGATGACTTTAGTAGATTTTCTTGGGTATTCTTTTTGGCCACTAAGGATGAAACTAGTGGGATATTAAAGACCTTCATAACTGAAATAGAAAATCAACTAGAATACAAAGTAAAAGTTATCAGAAGTGACAATGGAACTGAGTTCAAAAATAGTGTAATGAATCAATTCTGTGAAATGAAGGGTATTAAGAGGGAATTCAGTGTTGCTAGGACTCCTCAGCAGAATGGTGTTGCTGAGAGGAGGAATAGAACACTGATAGAGGCTGCAAGAACTATGTTAGTTGACTCTAAGTTGCCAACCACCTTTTGGGCTGAAGCAGTTAATACTGCTTGCTATGTGCTAAATAGGGTCTTAGTCATTAAGCCTCATAACAAGACACCTTATGAACTTATTCGTGGAAGAACCCCATTGATAGACTTCATGAAACCTTTTGGGTGTCCTGTTACCATCTTAAATACCAGGGATCATCTAGGCAAGTTTGATGGAAAAGCTGATGAGGGATTTTTTGTTGGGTACTCTGTGGTTAGCAAGGCTATGAGAGTATTTAACAAGAGGACCAGGATAGTTGAAGAGACCTTAAACATTAGATTTCTTGAAAATACACCTAATGTGACAGGAAATGGACCAGACTGGCTTTTTGATGTTGATTCTTTGACAATATCTATGAACTATGTGCCAGTTGTTGCAGGAAATCAAACTAATGGTATTGCAGGAACTAGAGATAACATTGTTACAGGTCAAGCTGAGAAGAAGACAGAACCTGAACAAGAATACATCCTAATACCTTTCTGCACAACTGATCCATTAATCTCTCAAGGTCCTAAGGATAGTGAAGAAGATTCTGGAATGAAGCCTACAGAAGTGGATGTAAGTGGAGCTTCAGATAAAGATGGGGAGGATGATCAAGCCACAAGAAGTGAGTTTGAAAGGCTACTTCAACAAGAAAAGCAGACTGTACATCCTAACAGCACTAATAGTATTAATACTGTTAGTACACCTGTTAGTGCTGCTGGACTATCTTTTACTAATGATGATCCATCATCACCAGTTAATGCTGCTAGAACTTCTGAGGAACATCTATTTGAACAATTTTCTCCTTTAAAAATGCATTTACTCTTCTAGATGTTCCAAATGTGTTTTCAATTGATGATACTGGAATTTTTTGTAATGCTTATGATGATGAAGATGTGGGTGCAGAAGCTTACCTAAACAACTTGGAAACAACCATGAATTTTAGTCCTATTCCCACAACCAGAATTGACAAGGATCATCCTAAAGACCAGATCATTAGAGACTTAAATTCAGCTATTCAAACAAGGAGAATGACCAAGATTTTTGATGAACATGCTATGGTTAGTTACATTAATAAGTAGAGGAGAACAAATCATAAAGATTATCAAAATTGCTTATTTGCCTATTTTCTCTCTCAAAATGAACCCAAGAAAGTGATTCAAGCTCTGGAAGATCCAAGCTGGATAGAAGCAATGCAAGAGGAGCTTCTACAATTTCAACTTTAGAAGGTTTGGACACTGATTAATCTACATAATGGCAAGAGGGCCATTGGAACCAAATGGGTCTTTAGAAACAAGAAAGATAAGAGAGGAATTGTCATTAGAAACAAGGCAAGACTGGTTGCACAAGGTTACACCCAAGAAGAAGGCATTAATTATGATGAGGTTTTTGCTCATGTTGCTAGGATAAAAGCAATCAGGTTATTTTTGGCCTATGCATCATTTATAGGGTTCATTGTGTACCAGATGGATGTGAAGAGTGCCTTCTTATATGGTACTATTGAAGAGGAGGTATATGTTTGTCAATCTCCTGGTTTTGAAGATCCACAGTTCCCTGACAAAGTGTATAAGGTAGAAAAAGCTTTATATGGTCTACATCAAGCTCTTAGAGCCTGGTATGAGACTTTGTTTACCTACTTAATTGAAAATGGATTTAGAAGAGGCACTATAGATAAGACTTTGTCCATCATGAAGGACAAAGGTGATATCTTGTTAGTACATGTATATGTTGATGATATCATCTTTAGGTCCACAAAGAAGTCTTTATGTGATGAGTTTAAAGGTTTGATGCACAAAAGATTCCAAATGAGTTCTATGGGGGAACTCACTTTCTTTTTAGGATTGCAAGTACAACAGAAGGAGGATGGAATCATCATTAGCCAAGAGAAATATGTGGCTGAAATATTGAAGAAGTTTGATTTTTAAATTGTGAAGACAGCAAGCACTCTTATGGAACCTAACAAGGCATTGGTCAAGGATGAAGAAGCTGATAGTGTGGATGTTCATTTATACAGATCAATGATTGGATCATTGATGTACCTAACAACTTCTAGACCAGACATAACTTTTGCTATTTGTGCTTGTGCAAGGTTCCAAGTTACACCTAAAACCTCACATCTTCATGCTGTGAAGAGGATCTTTAGATACTTGAAAGGTCAACCTAAATTAGGCCTTTGGTATCATAGAGATTCATAATTTGACTTGGAAGCCTTTTCAGATAGTGACTATGCTGGTGCTAGTCTTGACAGGAAATCCATAATAGGAGGTTGTCAATTTCTTAGAAAGAGATTAATTTCATGGCAATGTAAAAAGCAAACAATAGTTGCAAACTCCACTACTAAAGCAGAATATGTTGCTGCTGCAAATTAATATGGACAGATTTTATGGATTCAAAATCAAATGCTTGATTATGGATTCAACTTCATGAACACCAAGATTTACATTGATAATGAAAGCACTATTTATGTTGTGAAGAATCCAGTGTTTCACTTTAAAACCAAGCACATAGAGATTAAGCACCATTTTATCAGGGATTCTTATGAGAAGATACTTATTCAGGTTCTTACGATCCATACAGACTATAATGTAGCTGATTTATTAACAAAGGGATTTGATGTTAGCAGGTTCAACTATTTAATCGCTAGCATTGGACTTCTAAATTTGTAGCTGCATGGTTTCAGGGGAGGTTAATGGTGTATAAGCTGCAGTGTAATTATACACAGGGGGGGTGGGCTGAGGTGGGGGGGGGTTGGATTGGGGGGTGAGGAGGTGGGTGGGTGGGGGAAAGGTAAATATGATGATCAGTTACTTAATACTGTTGGGCTTAGCTTTCACTACTTAAAGAAACTTTGTACTGCTGGTACAAAATGTTTATACTGCTAGGATTGGTTAGTGTTTCTCACAGGTGTTTAAAGATGGTTTTGATGGATGTATTGGGTTAAAGATGCTCTTTGGACCGGTATTAAGGGTTAAACATGGTAAGAAGTTATTAGTGCTTCCAGGCTTGCTTTATGCTGCTGGGAAAAAGTTAGTACTTCAGGCACGAGTTAGTAACTACCATGCAAACTTAGTATGCTGGGGTTATCCGTTAGAGGAAGTAATGCTAGGGGTCTAATGTGTAAATATAATGGTTTCTGAATCTATAGGTTTCCTAAACTCTATAAAACCCATTCTTAATCACACATTAATCTCACCTAATTTCTATCATACGCTCGAAATATACAAACCCTGATTAATTTTTCTTGCTGACTAACTGAATTCATCGACAATGGCTGATCTTGCATTTTTCAAACAGCATAACATGGTTGTTTATCTAGAAATGACTAAGTAGAATGATGACTTTCATCAGATATTGGATGGACTATCCTAACATCTAGTTCATCAATTTTGCTCATTCAGCTGTAAGTCCATACTAATTCATGCTTTCATACATTGAATAGTTTTGGAACACTTAAAAGTAAATGTGCTTGGTCACAAAAACAATCAATTCAGAGAAGTAAATACATGCCAATGTTGATGGCAAGGTTGTGGTAGTATCAGAATCATCAGTAAGGAGAGATCTTCACTTAAATGATGAGGATGGTATTGCTTTCCTAACAACTAATGAAATTTTTGAAAACCTTGCACTGATGGGATATGAACCAGCTTATGATAAATTAACTTTTTAAAAAGGTTTATTTTCTCCTTAATGGAAGTACCTCATACATACCATCCTTCATTGCTTAAGTTTAAAATCTACTTCATGGGATCAGTTTTCTACAAATTTGGCTTCTGCAATTATTTGTTTAGCAAAGGGTCAAAAGTTTAATTTTTCTAAATTGATTTTTAGTGGTATGTTAAGGAACTTGGATCCAAAGAAGTTTTTAATGTATCCAAGGTTTTTGCAATTGTTTTTGGATATTCAACTTCTAAATTTGGTAATACCTTTTAATGATATTCATGAAACACCTAAACTTACTAAAAAGGTTTTTACAAATGTGAGGAAACCAGGAAAAGGATTTTCAGGCAGAGTAACACCATTGTTTCAAAATATATTGGCTCCTCCAATAGTAGTTGGTGAAGGTTCAGAGCAACCCCTTGAACCCCAACCCACACCTTCTACTACTCCTCTAGAAGAACTATCTCAAGTTACTACTGCTGCTGCATCACAACCACCAAAAGACCCAAACACATATAGGAGAACCAAAAGAGGTCGAAACACCAAGGTACCTCAGTCTGGTGGTTCCCCTAATAAGGTTGGTGATGAGGCTATCAATGAGGAGATACTTGATAGTGTGGAAAGGGCTTCCACTACTGCTACTAGCTTAGAGGCAGAGTAGGCTAGTGGTAACATCAATAAGACCCAATTCACGGCAACACTTAATGAACCATTTTCCTTGGAACTTGGTTCAGGTAGTGGTCCTTGGTGCTAAGAAACCATAGGGGGTATGCAAGCTCAGACTAGGTCTGAGGGTGTATCTAACTTGTCCAGTGATCCACCTCTTTCAGGATGTCATACACTTGGATGTGGTGAGGACATCATGGAACATCAAATTGAATTGACGGATAATGTACGAAACATACCCCATGATTTACCTCTCCCAAGAGTTAACACACCTAGAAGTGATGAGGGTAGCCTTGAACTCAATGAATTGATGGATCTAGTTACCAAGCTATCTCACAGGGTTTTTGATCTAGAGAAAGTAAAGACTACTCAAGAAAAGTAGATTGTTGGTTTGAAGAGGAGAGTTACTAAGCTAGAACAATGACAAAGATCAAGAATCCTCAAGAATCATCCATTTAGATTTGGTTCCTCTAGGAGACAGAGTTTGGGTAATAAGGATGTATCCAAACAGGGGAGGAAACATTTGAAGACTCAGTTACAGTTTGGATAAGATGCTTTTGATGATATTGATGATCTGGTGGTTGAAGGAATGGTTTTTGTTCAAGAGAAAGATGCAAAGAACCAAGGAAAGATTGGTACTGATGATATAGAAGTGGTGAAAAGAAGTGGTGACACAGAAGTTCTTGATACTAAAAAAGCAGTTAATACTGCCGGTAAGGGAGTTAGTACTGCCAGTGTTCCTAAAACTATTAGTACTGTTGCACCAAGGACTCCTCCTACAACAACAACAATCTTTGATGATGAGGATGTTACTATGGCTATGGCTTAGACTTTGATAAAGACGAAGGAAGAGAAACCTAAGGAGAAAGGAGTTGCTATTAAAGATGTAGAAGACTCTTCTAGACCTGTCAGATCAATAACTACACTTCAACCTCTTCCAACCATTGATCCTAAAGACAAAGGTAAAGGTATTCTACAAGATACTAAATCTATGGAGAAGACAAATAAAAAGGTTCAAGTTGATGCACATATTGAAAGAGATGCTGAAATAGCCTTAAGACTTCAAGCAGAATTAGATGAAGAACTCAGAGTAGAAAGAGAAAGATAAGAAGAGGCTTCTAAGGTTGCTATAGCTGAAATGTTTGATGAGGTGCAGGCAAGGATAGATGCTGATTATGAACTGGTGTTAGATGATATCATTTCATCACCATGATCACAAAAATAAGTAAAAAAGATTTTAGAGAGAGAAACAAAGAGAGAAAAATAAAGATGGTTACTAGCACATTGAAATAAAAATGAGAAGCAACACCCTCTCTATACTTAGAGAGGGATTTATATAGTTACAAGGGAGAATAAGCCTTGTGGGCTTTGTCTTTGGGCCGGACCTAAATAGAATGGGCTTAAGCCCAACAACTAAGCACAAATAGCTTAAATAAATTCCTGTAAACTATGATTTACTTATACAAAGCTGAGGAATAATAATGACCATCACTTTACTAAAAACACGGCTAACAATCTCCCCCTAAGGGTGTCTTTCATGTGATCCTCTTGGTGACATTTTGAGTCTTGATCCTTGTTGTTCTTGGAATTCTTTTGAAGTTCCTATTTTTTTTTTTTTTTTTTTTTTTCACCATGCATGTGATCTTGGATCTTGATCATTGACTTGATATTCTTTGATAGAATACTGATATCGTGATCTTTGGCCTTGATTTGTCTTGACTACTGAGATCTCTGAATCTTTATCCTTGAATCTTTATGCCGCCTTGCGATCTTGTGTCTCCACCCTCATGCTCAAAGTCTTGAAAGCTTGTTAACAATTTCCCTCAACATTTCCTTTAACATGATTACTTGTACCACATCATGGTAGGAGTAGTACTTGATCCACTTGTAAAATACATCTTTGTTAGTGTCTAGCAATCTTGTCAAAAATGTTCTTTTGAGAAAGTGCTTGTACATCAGAGATTGCGGAAGACTTTGACACATGTGCTTGATTTGTCTCCAAACATGTACGTAAGGATAATATCAATAATAGTATAGTAATAAGTATTCCGCAAGGATTCTAGAAGATTACTTTTATCCAAAGCAAAATTCAAAACCTTCCCGAGTCGTATCCCGACGAGGTGCGAATTAAAAATCGAGGTTAAGTTTGTGATCGTGTGTTTGAATAATCAAGATTAGGTTTAAGGATTCTAATTCTACTAAATATAAATGCAAAACATGTAAAGACAAGCAACAATTAAGACAATTAAAAATAAAAAACAAAAACGTTAACGGGAATTCTAAAACACGTCTATATAAGCAAGTAAATCAAATTTTAACCCTAAAAATGCAAATTTAATTTCTATAAATCCTAAATGACTAAAAATAATTTTCAGAAAAAGAATTATATTTTTTTGATTTTTATTTAATTTATTATGAATTAAAAACTATTTTAATCTAGGAAATTAATTAAAAAGACTAAACTAATTTATAAAAATCTGGAAAAATTAAGAAAAGTACTTTAAACTATGTAGAATCTATGAAAAATAAAAACTAGAAAATTTGTTGAATTAATAAGCAGAAAATAAGCTAAAAGGTACGAATAAGCAAAACTAGAAAAAACACCTTAAATAATAAACGTGTTGGGACTATAATGAAAAAGTCCCAAGGGTGCAGTTGGTTAAGTGTGTGTGGTGATGAGGCGTATGTGTGCTAAGGGAGAGGTCACAGGTTCGAGTCCTGTGACCATCTCTTTTTGCAAAACATTTTTTTTTAAGACAATTAGAGATAAAGCAAAAATAAGCTATATTAATGAAGGGACTTAATTGCAGAACTTATTAATAACCTAGAAATAAGCTTCTCTAAAATGACAATTTGGCTTAATAACACTTGGTAGAAATTCAGCTAAGATAGCTAGGCTTTTTAGAACTGAATAAGCTAATAGACAACTGAGATGCTAATAACAGACCTAGACCTAAACTAAATAAGTACTAGGGACTGGAAATAGGCAAGTAAAATAAGTTGAAAATCAACTAAATGCATTAAGACAGTTTACTCTTAAAGGAGGATTCTAGGACCTTTACTACTTTTTAAGCTAACATTTAGAATTAATGAGCAATGGAAATAAGCTGAAAATTAAAAACAAATAAAGAACTAGACTCAATTAACACAAATAAACTGGAATTAAGCAAATCAGATAAGATAATAAGCTAGAAAAGTTAATTGAAAATGAAAGATTATTATGCTTTGTTTTTGGCTTTTTAAAATGAAATGACAGATTTGCAGCTAACATTTAGGACTAAAAATCACTTTTGACAACTTAAAAACTTGAAGCTGATTTAGATTACATTATAATAAGCTAAAACTAATCAAAATTAATCTTAATTCAGCTAGACTTTAACCTCTCATGACCTGCAAAAGCTAACTTTTAAGAAAAAACAATAAATCTCACTCATTTTAGGTCCAAATTACTCAAAAGGCTATTCTAACTTTAACCAACTCAAAATAGATGTATATTAATACACTAGAGCCTAATTTAGATTATAAGAACCATACCTCAAATGAGAATTTAAGAAATTCACCTAATCAACCATTTGAAGAACCTAAAAACTAACAGACTTGACTTTTTGATGCAAAAAACTAGAAAACTTGACTGAACCTATTATAAACATATGAAAACTAGCTTTTAAACCTTGATTGAGCTTAACAAACTTGTCTTATTCACCAATAATGACACTAGCAGTCTTAACTTAAGTTAAGACTGCTTATGCCAAACACCCCTTTAAATCCTAAAAACATATTTTAAAGCCTAAACAGACTTCAATAAGCATCAAATTGATAAAAACAGATCAAGCATTAAGCATAGAAAAGACAATTAAGCAAAAACTTTATAGAATTAAGCACTAAATTATAAGTTAACCTAATAAGCATATTTTTGATTTTTTTTAACAATTTTTATGAAAACTTGACTAAAACTCAAAACAGATTATGAAACTCATAAAACTAGATCAAATAAGCTAAATGAAGACTGAATAAGCATAAATAGCAGGAATTAAGCAGAAATAAGCAATAATAAGCAAAAACAAAAAATTAAGCAAAAAATCATAAAATGGAACATACCTTTACCTTTTGCTCTAAATAAGGGCTTAAATGCTCTTTAGAGCTTATTAACTAGCTCCATTTTATCATAGATAAGCTGGTAAGAAAGCCATAAGCCCATCCCTTTTTGGCTTATCATCCATAAAGCTTATTAAGACCCCTTTTAGGAAACTTAAGCAATGAGCTTATTAAGCTAAGCTTAAAACAAACTTAGCTTAATAAGAAATAGCTGAGAAAGTAATTAGCTTATTTAAGCTTATTAGTAAAACACATTTAAACTAATTTGCTAAAAGTAAAAACAAAAAATAAGGCACAATATAAATGAAATTTGAATTTTATTAAACTAAAAGTGATTACAAACTTTTGAAAAGTAAATTACATTAAATGAAAGACAATAAGCTACTAACAAGCTACTAAACTACCCTACTCCTAGATGCGTTTCACTGTGTGATCATCATCTCTATTTATATCAATGTAAGGAAAGATCTAGATCCTCAAGAGCGTCTTGAGCTTTTAATCCTAGCCATCCATATCAAACTGCCTCATTCTTCCAATCTAAACCCTTGGATCAAGTGCTACGTCCCATCAACCAATAGTTGAGCTTAGGATCGCCAGTGTGGCAAAGTATGCTGTCAGAGGTTGTTAGGATCTTCTAGAATCAAAGAAGAGTATGTGTGTGGGTGAGTGGGTGAAATGGATTTACCTTGAGCGTTGGTGTAGGTTAAATGGAGGGAAATGGGAAAACGGAAGAAGAGGTACAGTAATTTTGACTTATAACATTTGGGGCTTATATGGTTTGACTTGGACAAATTTTAGGATTGGGCTTTGATTTGTAAAATGGGCCAAAGTTATTAGAATTGGACATGTTATTATAATGGACTTTAGATTTAGGCTTAGGTATAGTATAGATCTTTAATGGGCTGACCCGACCCATTAAAATGGGTTTGGGTTAGTCCATTATGGATGTATATGCCTTCGGCTTCGATTTTTTTTCGTGCTCATTCCATTCCCGTTCTCGGTTTTGTTCGTTTTGCATTATTTTTGTCCTTTTGTTCTATATTCGTTACCTGCAAGACACAATTCACAATACAAACGAATACAATGCATTTTTCTGTATTTATTGGTCATTATTGGTCTTTTTAGCTCATTTTATTAGATAAAAGGTATGTGTATTTAAGCACATACCAAGATCCCCCAAACTAAGCTATTGCCGTGTCATCACGCAATGTTATAAACAAACTTAGAAAACTAAAAATTTCAACCCCCTAGACTAATTACTTAGAAAAGTAGGTACGTCTTCATCTAAGGGGATTAAGAAATCACTAGTTTTGAAAAGCCCTCCGTTTAACCATTTTTATGTATTTATTATTATCATTCATACATATCATAACTTCACAGAACAAGAAACAATAAAAGAATAAATTCATCGTCCTTGATTTTTTCACCCGCCCCAAACCATGCTTAAAAACGAAATCATTGTTAAATACAAGTTAAGATGCTAACACTACTCATAAATGTTAATTGTGGATGCATAGCTACTTTCCGCTCCCTTATTCCTAAGTCCTCTAAAGATTTTATTCTTATTATTGGTGATAAATAAATTAATGTCTTATTCATATAAAGTAAACCCAGTTTAGACCACAATTAGTTTAAAATCCTTTCCTAAAGAGATAATATGGTAAGAATAAGGTCCACATTAAGGTTCTAAATTCGCATGATTTAGGGGCTGTCCTTTTTATATCATCCGAAACAACTCAACTACGAGTCTAGAGACGGAGGCTTTATTTAGATAACCCTAGAGTCAAAATTTGGCTTTATTCTTATTATTGTAGCATTATTAAACCTCAGTCCTTTAAACAACTGCCACATTGGTATACGAGCCGACCATGGTCCAGTAGTCTTATTTCGACCTAGGTGATTTCCTTGGCCTTTTAGAAGGCTGCAACATCGGTTGTGAGCCGGCAAGATGCAACAAACTTTTAACAGTCTCAGATTATTACTATGTGCCTTATTTAGAAGACTGCAACATCGGTTGTGAGCCGGTAAGATGCAGTAAACTTTTATCAGCCCATAGTTTTATTATTATTATTACTTCCACCCTTTAAATGACTACCACATCGGTTGTGAGCCGGCAAGAGGTAGTGGTCTTATTTCGGCTTTGGTTTATTACATAACTTATTATAGCCAAATTTCAAGTCCTATGGTCTTTTAGCAACTGCCACATCGGTTGTGAGCTGAAAAGAGACAATAGCCTATTTCCCTGCAACACTGACAAAACCTCGATGTGTACCTTACTTTCACCAGAAGGAATCTCTACGAAGTGATTTAAACTAAGAATCACAAAAACCTAAAGTAACTTTATTTATTCAATAATTATATAAAGTTTATTAAGCTGGTGGGAGCAAAAAGCCACAATTAACCTTTATGAGCTCTAAAGAGATCCAACTACTCCATGTTTAACATCTAACTTATATAAAACTCTATCATTTCTCGTTCTTCGTAAATTTAAAATCTTTAATAAAAAGATCCACGAATGCTTAGTCTAATAAAACAAGCTTTGCATATTTAAAGTCTATCATAGAAACTTGCAAACTCTTGGCTTTTTCAAGCTAGAATTTGCATTTTAAAGCTTCTTGTATAAAAGACTAGCAAAAGCTTAAATTTATATAAGTTAAGGGGCAAGCTAGAGCGCAACATGCTCGATCAAGTCAAAATTTATTCTTAAAAAGACAAAACTACATGTCGAAACACTTATTCTATTTTTGAAAATTTTGTAATTTTGGCATATTTTTGCTATTTTTGGTGGAAAAACGGGGTTACATAAAGACAAGGCAAATGCAAGTAAGATCGAATCGAAAGATCCCTCCATACTAGAACTACACATTGTCCTCAATGTGAGACTGTCACCCCCATACTAATTTTAAGGCATAATCTAAATATTAAAGGTTCTCTACGCAAATCTAAAGCCGTTTATTAAGTATGCTAATAGATAAATGTTAAATCAATAAGATGTAGGATATCAGATTCCCATATATAAGCATGCAAAGGATTGAAGATCGTGTGGACGATGGACAAAACCACGAGCATGAGAGTCTTCAAAATCTGGGCAATCCTGGACATAAACCACAAAACACGAAACACGAGAAAGGAAGAGGTGAGCCTCCTCACATCATACTTATTAAATCCTATACTAATATAATACTACTAAGGATATGCATGGGTTTCCACCCACGGAGCGCTTGTTTTTGTGCGAGTCTCTAGATTGACTCTCCCCATATCATTGTAATATTAGGGATGAAACAAGTGGAAGAGAAAACTTCCATTGGAAATTCATATACCACCGGCTTTAGAGAAGAAAAATGAAAAACGGAGATGCCGAGGTCAAAAATGATATCCTCACTCCCAGAGGAGAGAGGAAGAGAAGAATTCACCGGATAGGTGAAGTAAGGAAGAAAAATTCAGATAACATACGTGAAGGAAATATAATGGCGATCCTCAAAGGGTAAGCTCACATATGTTGTAGAAAAAATTATCTCCCAAATCCCGAGGTTAAAAACTTTGTCCTCGATCATCAAATCATCATTATCAGGTTCATCCTTTAAGCTTCTTGGGTCATGCTCTAAAAACACCTCGGGATGGAGATTAGGGATAGTGTCATCAATAAGCAAACTCTTAAGATAGATTATATCTCCCTCTGAATCATGATAACCGTTCTCAATATCCGTAGAAATATCCATATCTAGAAAAGCATCGATTTCATCAATTACGCCTCCTGGGTCAAAACACTCATCCTCATTAGCATTGGAAAGAGGTGTGACTAACAAAGCCGACTCATCAAGGTTAGAAACATAAGAGTCCTTACTCTTGATGTTCTCTAACATCTCATCAAAAAGAGGATTTATGTCACTAGAGATGTATTCGTCATCGAATTCGAAAAGAGGGTTCGAGTAAATTTTAACTTTATCTTCCGGAACGTCCTCATCGGATAGTGACTCGTCATCACTTGAGGTACATTCATCATTTGAATCGAAGAGAGGGTTAGAGAAAGTTACAGATTTTTCCTCATAAATGATAATGGGAGAGAAATCATCATACAAAGATAAATCACAATCACTATCACTCTCGGAACTATCCTCAGACTCACTTGGGATTAGAACAAGGTTCTCAACACTAGACTTTATGAATTCGTCTGATTCCTTTTTAGGAATAGTGCTAAGTTCCTCATTCCTCATGATGAGAGAGTCCTCGGGTTCCAAAGTCGGTAAAATGGGTGTGATTGCAATAGACAACGCTATTTGAGAAACAATTTCATTCAAAGGAATAGTACTCTTCTCGTAATCATAGTCATCATCATCATCATAGCAAAAAGAATTGAAATGTTAGGAAGGATAAGTACTAAGATTAACCACCTGCTCTAGACGCTGAAGCTCTTTCTTTTTATTAATCTCAATACTCATTCCATTGAATTTACCTTTAAGCTCAGTAAAACAAATCATATTATTCACCTTCCTTCTAAAACGAATATCAATTTTCTCATTATGATAATCTTTAATCTGTAAGTCATTACTTAAACTTAACATTTCATCTAAATAATGCTGCTTAAGATCCTCCATTTCTTGGAGACTCATTTCTTGAAGAGGTGATTGATCGATGCTAGCCGCCTGCTTTTGTTGAAGAAACTTTTCACAAAATGATTGTATCATTTGAAGAAGTTTATTCTGTAACTCATCTATTTTATCCGATCCATTATGTACATCACTTATCCTTTGCTGATTAAGATCTTCTTGATGATTTATGGAATACTGCGGGGGTTGGTCAAAACCGGAATAGCTAGAATTATAGATAGGATTAGGCTCAAAGTAGTTTTGATTCATCGGTTGACATTGAAAACTTTCATGAGGACCCCCACAGCTTTCACAACAAAGATATTGTTATGGAAAACTCAGTGAATTTTGTGGATAAGAGTTATCACTATAGTTTTGATTGTAGCTTGGTTCCTACTCATAGACAAGCAGGAACCGTGGTGGACAATGATAACCAAAGTGAGAATCGTTTCCACATAATTCACACAAGTATGTCTCGTACGGGGGCTGTGGAGGTTGATTATAAATGTCAGGTGTATTATTGTAAGGAAAAGGATTAGGGTCAAAATCGTTTCCGGCTCCTACAATGCTACAACTTGGACAATTTCCACCGTTAAACGGACCTCCACACCTCGAGCAACCAAAATGGTTATACGAAGACACGTCGAAGAATTAAACGGATAAAAGGATAAAGAAGATAAGAATTAAACGATATAAGAGGATAAAGAAGAATATTTATAGAATTTTCAAATAGAACATAAGAAATAAGAAAGAAAAATATTTTTGGTATTTTTTTAATATTAAAAGAAAAATAAAAATAAAAATTAAATGGAAAATATTTTTGGATTTTTATATTTTTAATAAGTACGAAAATAAACTTTCCGAAGAAAGGATCTTAAAAACTCGAATACAAACAATCCCGCAAAAATCGCTACACCTCTCCCCGGCAGCGGCGTCATTTTGATCCGACAGCGGCGCCAAAAATTGATTTGTCTCCAAACACGTACGTAAGGATAATATCAATAATAGTATAGTTATAAGTATTCTGCGTATCTAGAAGATTACTTTTATCTAAAGCAAAATTCAAAACCTTCCCGAGTCGTATCCCGACGAGGTGTGAATTGAAAATCGAGGTTAAATGTGTGATCGTGTGTTTGAATAATCAAGATTGGGTTTAAGGATTCTAATTCTACTAAATATAAATGCAAAACATGTAAAGACAAGCAACAATTAAGACAATTAAAAATAAAACACGAAAACGTTAACGGGAATTCTAAAACACGTCTAATTAAGCAAGTAAATCAAATTCAAACCCTAAAAATGCAAATTTAATCTCTATAAATCCTAAATGACTTAAAATAATTTTCAAAAAAAGAATTATATTTTTTTGATTTTTATTTAATTTATTATGAATTAAAAACTAATTTAATCTAGGAAACTAATTAAAAATACTAAACTAATTTATAAAAATCTGGAAAAATTAGGAAAAGTACTTTAAACTATGTAGAATCTATGAAAAATAAAAACTAGAAAATTTGCTGAATTAATAAGCAGAAAATAAGTTAAAAGGTACGAATAAGAAAAACTAAAAAAAACACCTTAAATAATAAACATGTTGGGACTTTAAAGAAAAAGTCCCAAGGGCGCAGTTGGTTAAGTGTGTGTGGTGATGAGGCGTGTGTGTGCTAAGGGAGAGGTCACAGGTTCAAGTTCTGTGACCATCTCTTTTTGCAAAACATTTTAATTTATTTTTCTTTTTAAGACAATTAGAGATAAAGCAAAAATAAGCAATATTAAAGAAGGGACTTAATGCAGAACTTATTAATAAGTAAGAAATAAGCTTATCCAAAATGACAGTTTGGCTTAATAACACTTGGTATAAATTCAGCTAAGATAGCTAGGCTTTTTAGAACTGAATAAGCTAATAGACAACTGAGATGCTAATAACAGACCTAGACTTAAACTAAATAAGCACTAGAGACTGGAAATAGGCAAACAAAATAAGTTGAAAATCAACTAAATGCATTAAGACACTTTACTCTTAAAGGAGGATTCTAGGACTTTTCTACTTTTTAAGCTAACATTTAGAATTAATGAGCAACAGAAATAAGATAAAAAGTAAAAACAAATAAAGAACTAGACTCAATTAACACAAATAAACTGGAATTAAGCAAATCAGATAAGATAATAAGCTAGAAAAGTTAATTGAAAATGAAAGATTATTATGCTTTGTTTTTGGCTTTTTAAAATGAAATGACAGATTTGCAGCTAACATTTAGGACTAAAAATCACTTTTGACAACTTAAAAACTTGAAGCTGATTTAGATTACACTATAATAAGATAAAACTAATCAAAATTAATCTTAATTCAGCTAGACTCTAACCTCTATTGACCTGCAAAAGCTAACTTTTAAGAACAAACAATAAATCTCACTGATTTTAGGTCCAAATTACTCAAAAGGCTATTCTAACTTTAACCAACTCAAAACAGATGTAGATGTATATTAATACACTAGAGCCTAATTTAGATCATAAGAACCACACCTCAAATGCAAATTTAAGAAATTCACCTAATCAACAGTTTGAAGAACCTAAAAACTTAAAGACTTGACTTTTTGATGCAAAAAACTAGAAAACTTAACTGAATCTATTATAAACTTATGAAAACTAGCTTTTAAACCTTGATTAAGCTTAACAAACCTAACTTATTCACCAATAATGATACAAGCAGTCTTAACTTAAGTTAAGACTGCTTATTCCAAACACCCCTTTAAATCCTAAAAACCTATTTTTAATCCTAAACAGACTTCAATAAGCATTAAATTGAAAAAACAGATCAAGCATTAAGCATAGAAAACACAATTAAGCAAAAACTTTATAGAACTAAGCACTAAATTATAAGCTAACCTAATAAGCATATTTTTGATTTTTTTTACACTTTTTATGAAAACTTAACTAATACTCAAAACAGATTATGGAGCTCTTAAAACTAGATCAAATAAGATAAATGAAGACTGAATAAGCATAAATAACAGGAATTAAGCAGAAATAAGCAATAATAAGCAAAAATAGAAAATTAAGCAAAAAATCATAAAAAGGAACATACCTTTACCCTTTGCTCTAAACAAGGGCTTAAATGCTCTTTAGAGTTATCAACTAGCTCCATCTTATCATAGATAAGCTGGTAAGAAAGCCATAAGCCCATCCCTTTTTGGCTTATCATCCATAAAGCTTATTAAGACCCCTTTTAGGAAACTTGAGTAATGAGCTTATTAAGCTAAGCTTAAAACAAACTTAGCTTAATAAGATATAGCTGAGAAAGTAATTAGCTTATTTAAGCTTATTAGTAAAACACATTTAAACCAATTTGCTAAAAGTAAAAACAGAAATTAAGGCACAATATAAATGAAATTTGAATTTTATTAAACTAAAAGTGATTACAAACTTTTGAAAAGTAAATTACATTAAATGAAAGACAATAAGCTAAAATAAGCTACTAACAAGCTACTAAACTACCCTACTCCTAGATGCTTTTCACTGTGTGATCATCATCTCTATTTATAGTGATGTAAGGAAAGATCCAGATCCTCAGGAGCGTCTTGAGCTTTTAATCCTAGCCATCCATATCAAACCGCCTCATTCTTCCAATCTAAACCCTTGGATCGAGTGCTACATCCCATCAACCAATAGTTGAGCTTAGGATCGCCAGTGTGGCATAGTATGCTGTCAAAGGTTGTCAGGAGCTTCTAGAATCAAAGAAGTGTGTATGTGTGGGTGAGTGGGTGAAATGGATTTACCTTAAGCGTTGGTGCAAGTTAAATGGAGGGAAATGGGAAAATGGAAGGAGAGGTACAGTAATTTTGACTTATAACATTTTGGGCTTATATGGTTTGACTTGGACAAATTTTAGGATTGGGCTTTAATTTGTAAAATGGGCCAAAGTTATAAGAATTGGACATGTTATTATAATGGACTTTAGATTTAGGCTTAGGTATAATATAGATCTTTAATGGGCTGACACGACCCATTAAAATGGGTTTGGGTTGTACCATTATGGATGTATATGCCTTTAGCTTTGATTTTTTTTCATGCTCATTCCATTCCCGTGCTCGGTTTTGTCCGTTTTACATTATTTTTGTCCTTTTGTGCTATATCCGTTACCTGCATGACACAATTCAAAATACAAACGAATACAATGCATTTTTCTGTATTTATTGGTCATTATTGGTCTTTTTAGCTTGTTTTATTAGGTAAAAGGTATATGTATTTAAGCACATACCAGTGTTTGAGCTTTCATCATGTATTTATCTTTGTCGATTGAGCATGAGGTCTTGAATCTTGACTCCGCTGGAATGAGGTTGTGATGCCATCACTTATACCTGAAATTTGATGTTAGTGATAAACAGCAGATATAGACGAATATGGCTTTGTCATTCATCTTGAGTTCAGTTACATTAACCTCCGGTTCCGTGAGGACCATTTTATAGTATAAATAATGTACCTATGATCCTATATGTTTAATTTAGAAGAACCTCCTTGACAGGGTTTCTAGCTCAAAGTATTAGATCCTCTAACGCGATTGCATTAGATTCACCATACTTGCTTGTTCTCATTACCGGAACGTCTCAAAGTAGACAGCACGGTAAGAGTGAATCAGATAGTTACTATCTTTCTGATTGAGTCATCAATTCATATACTGGACCAAAATCGATATCCAGTTGACACAAGCTTGATTCATTTAGAATCTCGCAAGTCACCTACCAAGAGCTTGTTTGATGTTGGCTCAAGAAGGATTTCCATCGTCACTGTGAATACTAAAGAGTATCACTCTGATGTTCTGGCAATTATCACAAGGATAATGCGTAGGACTTATTGATACCAAATGTTGTATAATGATGTACGACATTTTGTATATTGGAATTTGTGTCCTAGTGAGATTTTTGATGGATCTCGTTGGCTCTAGACTCTATAAGTGCACATTTGTTATTTGGTAATCGGAGGCTGGAGCGGACTGCCACCTTTTCAATATCAACGATCTCGGAATGAGAAAGCCGATAGAAACGTGTTGATCTCCGTGAGAAATGAAACAGAAATCTTTTAAGAGATTCTGAGTGGCTAGGGAGGGTTGTGGCATTGTCATGGGTCTTGATATCGACTTCATCTTTGTGATTACTGATAGATTATGTATTGACCCGGTTTCTACCTAGGGTTATATGGAGGGCTTCTTTCTTTTCACCCTTTATCCTTATAATTCTTTTTCATTCTTCAACCCCTTTAGTGCTTACTGAGACTTCATGACTAGTACCTTGTTGGGTTTGTTCCAGCACTAGCTCCATCTCAGTCGACACTATTACCTTATTCTCAATTTACTCATTTTTTCAATCATACCTAGGACTTCTACTCTATCTAATGGAGTGTTCTTGGGTAGATCCCTCCGGTTCTGGCTGGATCATGGAACAAAATTCCTAACCTTAACTGCCTTATAACATCGTAAGAAACAATTGAAAAAATCAATCAACGTGTTCGAGAAATCATTTATAACATATTGAGAGTTTTCTATATCACCAAAAAGCTCTCCCTACACATATGCACCATATTATGAAAGAGTTTTGCACATGCGAGGTTTGGGAACACACTTATAGATTAAAGATCGTATCCGTTATTAATCAGTATTGATCACATTTTAATCACTATTCTCCCCCTCAAAAATTACATATGTGTTAATTTTTGACAATTAGTGAATTAAAAACAAGTTAATGTCCAGAATTCACATGAGTCTAACTAAGTCTGGAGAGAATAGGTGAGCATGCAGAATGAACTAATTGTTATACTCCCCCTTAATAATAGATTAGAGTGAAATTTTGGAGTGGGAGTTTGTTGAGCACACAATTTTGAAAGAATTTGAGAAATTTTCTTTTTGAAAATATCTTGAAACATTGTGCTCAACAGGAAAATGATTTTTAATGTATCTTATGAAGTATCATTTCCTTAGTTCTTCTCTTGAGCATTCAAAACTTTGAATGTTTATTTGACATTGCTCAAGACTGAGAAGATGTGAACTTCCCGTTGATTAGGAATAATGTCCATAAATGAACATTTTCCTTTCTTTAGAGTCCGAGTCCTAAGCTGACATTTACTTAGAAGTCGTAGACAAAAATTTGAAGAGACATGTTTTAAAAACTTTTGAAACTCTCGCTCGAACTTCATTTACACACACGTGTCAATATTAATCAACATTTCTAGGTGCGTAAATGTTATCGATTGTCGAGAGACATGTCGAATAAGATTATTTTTGGTATTTTTGAAATTTTTTGATTTTATATTTTGTTTTTATAGGTTTTATATTTTTATATATATATTTTTTGGTTTTATATTTTTGTATTTTGTTTTTCCGATAAATATATACAAAGAATTACCGAGATTTTGCAAGACGTTTAAGTTCCTGAGGAGACAAGCTGTGCATACCAAGGCGACGAACCAAATAAGTAAATCGATCCACTAGAAGAGCTTTGGTGAAGAGGTCGTCTAGTTGGTAATCCGTCTTGACAAAATACAATTCAATCATACCTTTTTCCACGTGTTCCTTTATGAAATGGTAGCGGACAGCGATGTGTTTTGTTCTCGAGTGTTGGACTAGGTTGCACGATATGGCTATGGTTGATTTGAATCACAATAGATTGGAATCTTGTTGAAGTGAAAGCCATAGTCCGTTAACTATGTCCGCATCTAAAGGACTTGGGCACATCAAGCGGATAGAGACACATATTTTGCTTCACCGGTAGACAACGTCGTACAGTCTTGTTTCTTTGATGACCAACTAACCATCTTTTTGCCTAAGAATTGAGCTCCACCGGAGGTACTCTTGAAGGTGTCTTTACATCCCACATAATCAGCATCTGAAAATCTGGTTAGTTTAAAACCAGAATCCTTCGTATACCAGAGACCTATATTAATAGTTCCCCGAAGATAATGAAAGATCCTTTTAACCTCTTTGAGGTGCTTCTCGATTGGCTTAGCCTGGTATCAAGCACATAAATAAGTAGCATATACAATGTCTGGTTTACTAGACG
The DNA here is from genome assembly GCA_026074375.1 of Tanacetum coccineum. Classification (NCBI taxonomy): domain Eukaryota; kingdom Viridiplantae; phylum Streptophyta; class Magnoliopsida; order Asterales; family Asteraceae; genus Tanacetum; species Tanacetum coccineum. The sequence goes on along the minus strand of BQNB010017436.1, from coordinate 7,949 downwards.
TAAGATACATTAGGGCACCAATCATGCTACGATATTTCGTTGCATCGACTGGAGTCCCATTTTGATCAAGGTCAAGCTTGTCTTTGATCTCTATTGGAGTACCAACAAGATCACAAGTTTCCATTCCATATTTTTTAAGGATTTCTAACACGTAGTTGGACTGGTTTATAAAGATGCCACAGGGGGATTGGTTAACATGTAAACTAAGGAAAAATGTCATTTCCCCCATCATCGACATTTCGAATCGGCTTTTCATGAGGTCAGAAAATAGTTGAGTATACCTAGGGTGTGTTGAACCAAAGATAATATCATCAACATAGACATGTACCACTAAGATGCCGTCGTCGAAGCGCCTTATAAACAACATTAGATAAATTGTGCATTTGAAGAAATGATTCTGTAGGAGAAATGTTGACAATTTGTTGTACCATGCCCTTGGTGCTTGCTTTAACCCATATAGTGCCTTTTTTAACTTGTAGACATGGCTTGGATGATCAGCATCGATGAAACCTTTAGGTTGACACACATACACGTCTTCTTTTAACGTACCATGCAAGAATGCAGTTTTCACGTCCATTTGAAACACAATGAATGATTTGTGTGCAGCATATGCCAAAAATATCTTGATAGCTTCCATTCTAGCAACCAGAGCGAAGTATTATTTAAAATCTATTCCTTCCTCTTGGCGGTACCCTCTCACAACCAGATGAGTCTTGTTTTGGATGACTGTGTTTTCTTCATCATGCTTGTTTTTGAATAACCATTTCAAAGTTAGGGGTTTTATGTTATCTAGAGTAGAAACTAACACCCATACATCAAGCCTTTTGAACTAAAGAAGCTCTTCTTGCATTGATTCAATCCATGCAGGATCGGTTATAGCCTCTTTGACATTCTTCGGTTCCATAGAGCTCACCGTTAATGCATACATGCACATGTCACCATCGGATCGGAGTTGATTCCTTATCAAAACTAGTCGTGAGGGTTCTCCTATCACTTGCTCCAGAGGGTGATCCTTAGTCCATTGATATTCTTGAGGGTATGGTTGATAAAACGTATGCATGTTCGATGGATCCACATATTGTGAAGATGATGATTCAATAACACTTGTGGATGGATTAGCAAAAGGATTTACAAACGTATTTTCATCAAACATAGCATTTGGAACATTGTCAGCAGTTGTTGCGGGTTGATGCTGAACATGTTGTTGTGTTTCGAGCTTGTCAACATCCTGTGAAGTGTTTGGAAAGTTTGTAGCTTGAGAGGATGAATTTTTTAGAGTCGGTGCGGTGTTTGCTATTGTTGTAGTTGCCGTTGGAGTCTGAAGAACTTGAGGAGCTTGAGTAGCCGGAGTAGTTCTTGGAGCAGCTGACGGTTGACCACCAATATAATCATCATACATAGCTTCGAATAGTAAATCCAATTCACCTTTAGTTGGTTGTTGAGTTGTTATTGTTGAGGAAGCATAAGTAAGTTCAAAATCCATAGCTGAAAGCTCATCAAATGTCATATTCATTGTCTCCATGATTTTATTTGTCCTTCGGTTGTAAATTTTGTAAGCACAAGAATCAACAGAATAACCAATGAAAAAGCCAATATAACCTTTTGCACCAAACTTCCCAATATCTTTACGATCATTCTTGGGATAACAGAGAGCCCCGAATACATGTAGAAAGGAGATATCTGGTTTTATGCCGTTAATGAGCTCGTATGATGTTTTGTTAAATCGACGATGAATGATGGAGCAGTTTTGAGTGTAGCACGTAGTAGCAATCGCTTCAACCCATAAGAATAATGGTGCACGAGAGAAAATCAACATTGTTCTAGCAGCCTCCACTAACATCCGATTTCTTTGTTCTATGACTCTATTTTGTTGAGGTGTTCTAACAGAAGACGTTTGGTGAGAAATGCCAACACTATCAAAGTATTCTTTAAGGATTTGATTTTTGAATTCGGTGTCATTGTCGGTTCTTATGATGATGACAGGAGACTGAAGAAGGACAATAATTCTCTTCAGGAAGGTTTTAATTACTTTTGGTGTTTCATCTTTTGATCTGAGAAAGTGTACCCAAGTATAACGAGAGTAATCGTCCACAATCACCAAAACATACTGGTTTGGGTGGGTGAGATGCCCTTTTGCTTTTTCCTTGCTCGCAAGAGGGACAAAGATGTTCTCTATGATATTTGAATTTTGGAAGACCGGTGACAAGATCGTTTTTGGCGAGGTCATTTATGGTGTCAAAATTAAGGTGGGATAAACGTTGATGCCATAACCACGACTTGGTAGAAGTAGCACGAGCCATGAGGCAAATTGGAGAAGAAGAGACCATTTCATAGAGATTGATGGTGTAAAGGTTAGTTGTGCGATTTTCTTTTAACAAATCAACTCCTTCTAAGTTTCTGACGAAACATGTATTTCTTCAGAAAGCGACCTCTAAATCAGAATCACAAAACTGCCCAATCGAGAACAAGTTATGCCCCAAGCCCTCAATGAAATAAACCCTAGTGATCAAAATATTTCCCCATTGAAGATCATCGAAACCTAGAAATGTAGCAACATGATCATTTCCAAAATGAACAATTCCCAAAAACTTCCAGACGAAATTGATAAGAAGCTTTAGATTCCCGGTTATATGCTTGGAACAACCCGAGTCGACGCACCATAAACAAATTTAGATAACATGCCAAGAAAAGAAGTAGAATTTGGAAACTGTTTGATTGTAGGTTTCGGAGGGGTAGAAGTACATGCATTATCACCATTAGAGCAGTCAGATTGACTCTCAAATACACTTGATGCGATTATTTTTCCTTTAAGGTCAAAAAATCTTCCAGTTGGTGACCACCTAAGGCAAGATCTAGGTTTACTAGGCTTAGGTGAAGCAAGTCTTTCGTTGGACCCTACTTTCTTAGGCTTCATAACCTTTGGCTTTTGTTTCTTTTGATTTTTAGTTTTTGAAACATTTTCCTTTTGTTTCTTACCACTAGAATTCATGTTTCAATAATTAAGCTCACATACAATCCTGATTAGCTAGTAATTAACATTACTTACAACATAGCATAAACAACTTCAAATTTATTATTCCGAGTATCAAGCTTAACGTGTTTACATTCAGATGACATATGTTTCTTATTCTTAGAAAGCAGTAAATTCCTAGGGTGTTCTTCTACTTTAACTTCTTTATTCTTGCTACAACTACTTTTAGACGCAGAAGGGACCCTATCATTCGTTGTATTGCTCCTAGGTTGTGGCCTTTTGGTCTTAGCAGTGTTGTCTACTCCTGTAGAAGATAAACCATTTAAGTCATATTTAACATCTTTCTTAGGGATGACATAAGGTTGTGAAACAGTGATCGGATTTGTCCTAACACTTACTCTAACTTTGTTAGGAACATACTTTTCTTCCCTAGAAGGCTTCAAAGGATTAATCCTAAACATTCCTGGGGCAATCACCTTATCATTTTTCATAACTTTTGATTCTTATGGAGTAGGTACCGAGTTTGAAGTGATTGGTTTTTACAAAGCATGTGTCTTATCGATCTTGGGAAGACCCTTAGATTTTGGAAAAGGAGTTACAAATAGTGGTCAACGTAATTACTAAGCTCGATAAGACAATGTGAAATTAAATGTAAATTGGGGAATTCTTAGTGAATAAAATGCCCGAAAAGGCCCATTCAGGAAATCTTGAAAAAGTTAGGTTTTGTCACTTGCAAACCCAGTGAAATCCAATGGCGGAGCGGTCCCGCCTTGATGAACGATAAGGGAGGGATAGCTAATTGATCCTACACGATTTCATGGTAATGGTTGGCTCCCTTATGTATTTTAGTGCATCTAGACCTGGAATTGTATTTGCTGTTTGTATGTGTGCACGGTTACCAGGCTAAAGCCTACTGAAATGCACCTTATGCTATAAAGCGGATCTTTCGATACCTAAAGGAACCATTAACATGGGGTCTGTGGTATCGAAGGATCCGGAATTCTGATCCTAAAAAGCTTTTGACAGATGCTGATTTTGCAGAGGTGTCATGACACAAGGAGGAATGTAGTACTTCTGGTTAAGCTAATTTCTTGGACATCGGTTGTTAGCTGTGGTCATCCCAAAAAGCAAAAAGTACTGCCATATCCACAAAAGTAGCTTGAATACATGTCCCTATCAGGATGCTGTGTCTTCAAAAATCCTCTGGATTTGCGGTTTCTCAAACTCCGAGGGAATTATGGAATTTGTGTTCAACAAAATGCCAATGTATTGTGACAATCTAAGTGCTATTGCTCTATGTTGTAATAGTGTTCAACACTCGGCGTTTCCATGGCCTCTTTGATATTCGTCACCACTTCATTCAAGAGCAGGTTGAATGGAAAGTTTGGTGAGTTGTATTTCGTGGAAACCAAATACCAACTGGCTGACATATTTACGAAGGCATTACCGAGAGAGCGCTTTGCAACACTACTCCCACTGCTTGGTGTTAAACAAATGTCACCAGAGACTCTCAAGGAACTACAGGATGAGTCTGTCTCAGAGTAATCAGGTGTTTCACATTGTATCATTGTGTATATTTAAAAAAAAAGAAAAATAAAACAAAGAAAAAATAAAATCAAATAAATACAAAAAAATAATAGTGTAGTATGTCCTTACGGTTAATTCAGCCTGTAACTCGAACTTAACCTAGAGATTTAGTGTACGTTTCAGTGCATTCTTTCTTTACAGACAAGAAGTTGTCTAAACCCCAAACCATTTTTCTCATAAACAATTTGTTTTTATCAAACATGTTCGGGATGACTAAACCAGACTGTGACTATAGATCTTTATATAGAAAACGGGTCCATAGTTTGAGGTGGGCGATGCTCGATATTGCTTTCAGTCACATTCTAGAATCAAAACTATTCAAGAGTTTACACACGTTTGATTCGGTGGGAGACAATGTGACTTAAAATGTTTTTAAAGGATTATTAAATGATTCGGATTGATTCTAAATGCTAAGTCCTTCAATGCATGTGCTCATCATTCTTTCGATTATCGAAGCACATGTGTAGGTGGGAAGCATTAAAGTGTTAAAATATCAAAAATGTCAAGGTACCAAAAGTTTGTGTTATACACACGTATCTTGATAAATGACAAAGAATCTTTTGTTTCATGTTCGTGAAATGTGATCTTGTGGAATCATGGAAGAAATGAGATGTTGTAACAACAGGGTATTCGTATGAATGCTCATGCCTGGTCTTCGGACTGCGCCCACTAGTGAAGTGGATTTCCATAAATGTACTTGTACAAGTTATGGATTTCCCAAGGCACTTCATATCTGTCTGCGTGATATATATTTCCAATACATCATCAGAAGCATTCTGATTTAAACGTTCGTTTGTGCCCCATACAAAATTTTTTAAGAACATCGAATGTTTTTCAAATCATTTTTGCTCAGGCCTTCTACGGTACTTTCAACAATCCTCCCCTAAACTTGATATTCTTCTTCAAAATCATCAAGTTTCTTCATTTAAAGCTTCATCAACACTAGAAGGATGCTTCCAAATACTTCTTTACTTCTTAAGCTGTTTTATGATCAATTTACATAGCTGATAAGCCATTTTACTTTCATAATCAATTTGAAGCTTCTTTTCTAACATCATTGAAAGTGTATGTGATGTAAGAGGATACTTCTTCTCTACTAACATGTAAATCTGCAGAGACTACATCCTCAAAAAATATACTCCACAAGAGTCATACAACTTCTATTCCAACGCTTTGTATCCGTTTTGCAGCTTCCATACTTCATCTTCTACATGTGGTTAGAACATTATTTTCATATCATTCCATAACATATAACCCATGCTTTCCACTGGTCTTGTTGATCCATATCTAGCTTTTACCAACTTATACAAGTCTTCCAAATCTTCTTTGTCAAAACTTTTAATCATTTGACTAAAGATCCTGTACATTTGAGACTTTCCATCAGCTCTTATTATTTTATAATAGCTTTTCTTTCCTTCTTTGTGGATCTTCCAGTCAACAATCCTTTGAGACGTAACGTCAAAAGGAATAGCATCAATTGTTACCTCTTCTTCATCTGGAATGATTTCCATACACTGTTTAAGCTCTGTTGTTTCTTTGTCATCATCCACCTTTTGTTTCTTTATCATCATCCACCTTTTGTTTCTTTGAACTCTCTTGTATTAGCTCTTCCCCTGCTCACTTTTCTTTTCCTATCACCAACTCTATTCTAAAGTCTTCAAATGTATTTACCCTTTTGAAAGCTCTGTCAAACATCTCTTAAATAGAATCAAACCCTTTTGACTTTAGATATTTGAGCTTGTATCCTTCCATGTTCTTTAGGTAAGTACACATTATCTTTCTCTGTTGAGCTTGTGTTGGTGGTTTGTTTCTTTTCTCTTCTGCTCTCTTAGCTGCAAAATATTTTCTTCTTTTCTCTAAGAGTTGTTGAAATAATGTAGCCTCATCTGCATCAAACAACTCTTCTTGTTCTTGTGCTTGCAATCTTTTAGCCAATTGATGATCAACATCAATCTTTGCTTGAATATCATCCCATGTTTCAATCAAGGCAATATTGGCTTCTTTTTCCTTTTCAGCTTTTTCTCTTGCAAGTCTTTCTTCTTCATCAAATTCAGTTTGTAACTTTGAAGCAACTTCTTCATCAAGCATGATTTGAACTTTCTTCTTCATAGGCTTCACAGGTTCTTCTATCATTATTCCTTTACCCTTGTCCTGTGATTGTTGTGAAGAAATTGTTGTTGTTGTTGTAGATTTACCTGGCTCTTGAAAAACAATCCCTTTCACCTTGGGTTTTGAAGTTTTTAATGCTTTAAGTGCTTGAGCCAAAGTAATTTCTTCAGTAGTTATTGTAACAATTGTTGCAGCAGTACTAACTTGAGCAGCATCAACTACTTTTTCAACAACATTTTCATTTTGCCCTGCAACAAACACCTCTTCACCACCTAAATCATCTACATCAAACATCTCAGCATCATCTTGAACATTAACCAGGGTAATGTCTTCATCTGCATCAATAGCATTAATCCTCCTCCCCTGTTTGGATGCATCCTCACCCAAATCTTCTTCATCACTAGAGGATTCTACCCTAGCAGTTAAACCAACTTTGTATAATCTTTTCAGCTTACGAGTTCTTGACCTATCTTTCTTTTCAAGCTTCTTGACCCTCTTTTTCAAACTATCAGTCTCATTATCTTTAGCGGTCTTTGTCTTCTCCAAATCAAGAACCTTCTTTTGTAAAGTGGTACATAATGCCATCAATTCATCATGTTTAAGAATATCCTCATCACTTCAAAGTGTGTTACCTCTTGCGAGCAGTGAATCATTGGAATGTTTAGATACACTCTTAAACCTAGTTCGAGCAGTAGTATCCCCCATGGTTTCTTAGCACCTGGGACCCCCACTTGAAGTAGTTCCTAGAGAACTAGATTCATTAGATGTTGCCTTGGATCGGGTCTTAGTCATGTTACCACTATCCTGCTCAGCTTCTAAGCTAGAAGCGGTAGTGGCAGCCCTCACCAAACTGTCACTCAACTCTTTATGGACAGCCTCATCTATAACATTTTCACTAGGACCACTAGGCTGAGGTACGTGAGTGTCCTTTCTCTTAGGCTTCCTAGGTTTTTGTGTCTTTTGTGGTTGAGTAGATGGTTGAATAATGGTGGGTGTGTGATGGGGATCAGTTGGATTTGCTGAACCTTCACCCAATTCTGATTGGTTTTGTACCACCATTATTGGAAATAAAGGTGTTACTCTATCAGAAAAACCTTTGCCTACCCTTCTCATATTTCTAAAAATCCTCTTATGAGTTGGCAACCTATCAAGTTGTTGATTCAAAAACACTTGCACAAACCTTGGATACATCAAAAATTTCCCAGACACATTATCCAAGTTTCTAATCATACCTTTAAAAATGAACTTTGAAAAGTTGAATTTCTGATTTGTTGCTAAGCAG
>BQNB010017435.1:0-69943 GCA_026074375.1 Tanacetum coccineum | reverse complement strand
AGTTTGTGATATTCTCAATCTTAGTTTCTACTATAGTTGTCTTGGATCTATCTAATATAACTAAGCTTTAACAAGCTAAGTAAGATCTGTCAAGAAGGGATCAACATGCTTCTCCTAAGTGTTTCATAGAAAAACACTTACAAAGCTAAGATTTAATTTCTTGCAGCATTGCAACACTATTTCCCATGAGTCATATGTCATCGACATACAAGATAAGGAATGAAACATTACTCCCACTAGCTTTGAGATATACACATGGCTCATTAGGATTTTGAGTAAAACCAATCTTCTTGATTTCCTCATCAAACCTTTTATTCTAACTTCTAGATGCTTGCTTCAATCCATAAATGGAACGTTGAAGTTTGCATACTTTGTTGGGATGTTTTGGATCCACAAACCCTTCAGGTTGCACCATATATATGTCCTCGCTTAGGTGACCGTTTAGTAAGGTTGTATTGACATCCATTTACCAAATCTCATAGTCATAGAACGCAGCTATGGCTAAAAGAATCCTTATAGCTCTAGTGTCTGCAACAGGCGAGAAGGTTTCCCTATAATCTACCCTGTAGGTTTGGGTATTGCCTTTTTCTACTAGACGAGCTTTAAAGGTGTGTACATTGCCATTCATATCAGTCGTCTTTTTTGAAAAGCCATTTACTCCCAACAGTACGACCATTAGGAGGAAGCTTAACCAGAACCCAGACTTGATTATCTTTCATGGATTGCATTTTTGTATTCATAGCTTTAAGCTATTTGTCAGATTCAGGATCTGCTAATGCAGCTTTATAATTAGGAGGTTCATTAAAATCCCCTAATTCATATTCCTCAACGTCAACATAGTAACCATATCTATCTAGCGCTTGAGGTATCCTTGTGGATCTACGAACAGGAACTCTAACATTTTGGGGCTCGACCTCTATAGGTGCGACATCATCATGTTCCTTGCTAGTATTTTTAGAATGTTGTGTATCTTCCTCTTGAATTATTTCAAGCCCTTCATTACTCCCACTCGCTTCTTGTACCATGAAACTGTTTTCAAAGAACTTAGCATTTCGTGAAATAAAAATCTTGTTTTCGGGTGGATAGTAAAAGTAGTAACCCATCGTTTCCTTAGGGTAACCTACAAAGATACACTTAATGGATCTGGAATCAAGTTTGTCAGGCGTGTCTCGCTTCACGAGTGCCTCATAACCTCAAACCCTTAAGTAGGACAACTTGGGAGGTCTCCCATGCCATATTTCATAAGGCATATTTTCAACCTTCTTAGTTGGAACCATATTAAGAACGCGAGCTGCAGTCTCGAGAGCATATCCCCAAAATGATTTTCATAGAGTTGTTAGATTCATCATGGATCGAACCATATCAAGTAAAGTCTGATTCCTCTTCTCAGACACCCCGTTATGTTGTGGTGTATAAGGTGGAGTTAGTTGGGATACGATACCACAACTTTTCATATAATTAACAAACTCATGACTCAGGTATTCTCCTCTATCAAATTGAATAGCCTTTATCTTTTTAATGAGTTGATTTTTAACTTCATTCTTAAAGACCTTAAATGTTTTGAACACCTCATGTTTATGTTTCATCAAGTAAACAAAACCATAACGGTTGAAATCAACTATGAAGGTGATGAAGTAATTAGCACCCTCTCTTAACATAGTTTAGTGTGTATAAGTCTTAGAAGATCCTTTGCTCTTTCCACTTGATGTGGAAAGGGCTTCCTTGCCATCTTCCCAGATATACAAGACTTGCATTTCTCATGTGATTCATCGTGAGTGGGTTGCAGGAGCCCATCACGCTGAAGCATGTCCATGCGTTTCTTGTTTATATGTCCAAGACGATAATGCTATAGATAATAAGGGTCCAACCTATATTTGGCTCTTTTATTGCTAACATTAAAATTAGAACTAACATTTAGATAAAGATTATGCATATCTATTTCATAAATATCATCATGTGGTATTGCATTGAAATAAAATACATTGTCTTTGGAAACAGAAATACCATAATTCGTAAATGTATGAATATAACCATTCTTAACGAAACGAGAAATTGAAACAACGCCCCTAGTAACAGTAGGTGCATAATGACCGTTGTCTAATACAATTATTAAACCACTAGGAAGAATTAAATCAAAACTCCCGATAGCTTCAACAGTTGCACGCATCTCGTTGCCCATGTACAGATGTAAAGCTCGATGTTTCAACTTCTTGCTCCTTCTAAATCCTTGAGAAGTATTACAGATATGAGTTCCACAACCCGTATCATACACCTAAGCGTTATTAGAAATAGCACAGAGTTCTATAGTGAAGATACCTGAGTTACTAGCCTTGCCAGCATTCTTTCTCTTTTTCAACTCAGCATGGTAGGATGAACAATTCCTCCTCCAGTAACCTACCTCCTTATAGTGGTGGTAGATAGAGTCCTTTGCTGGATTATCTCTCTTAGGCGGTGGTGGGATCTTGGTCTTGGGAGCATAAGCAAGCTTATTCTTTCCCTTGGCCTTACTCATTGCCCCTTGCGGTTTCTTCTTGTCCTTCTGGATCTTACCCTCACGTATAGCCAACACAGCAGGGGTTTTAGCCTTCTTTGGGATACCATTCTCATAGAGTTTCAGCATAACATGCAATTCAGCTATCGTCTTCCCCATGATATGCATGTTATAGTTCTGAACAATCTGATCATAGTCCTTGTTGAGAGAATTCAAAATAAGACTCACACCAAGTTCATTTGGCATTGCATTGCCTAGGCGTTCCAAAGTGTCTAGGTAGCTCTTCATCTTCAAGAGATAGGAGCTTACTGACTGACCATCTTCCTGTTTGCAAGTGTGGAATGCTTTTACTGTTTCAAACAGTTCCTGTTTAGCATGCTCTTCGAACATCGTTTTCAATTCTTTTATCATGTCAAATGCATTGTATTTCTACAAAGTTCTCTGTAGGTATGGAGACATACTCGACAGCATAAGACATGCAACTTCTTGCTCTTGACTGACAGACTCATAATACTGGTCAATCATATCAGGATCAACAGTTTCAGGATCAGGAGCGGGTCCATTGGGCTGTTCCACAAACTTTATCTTTTTCTCGAACCTGAGAAAAATCTAAGATTGCGATACCAGTTTGTGAAATTCGAACCAGTAAGTTTCTCCGCCAGGAGAATCGACCTGATAGTCGTATTGTTTGTGTTTTGGGCAACAACAACCATCTACAAAACAATCGAAAGTTCAGAAAATATTAGTATTTTTGATAATTATCTCTTATAAAATTAACTACCCATGTTTATTATTAGAATAAACAATTAATTTTAGTAAGAGTCTAAGATTTAACTATACCATTAATGCAGTTGATCTACTAGAAATGTTATATCTCAAAAGGTAATCTGCGTAAGATAATTGCCTACAAGTGCAACTCTTAGATTTATAGGGCACAAGGCAATATAATCCATAATTATAATGTCAAGTAGCATGTTTCACCCCATCTTGTGCCTCGGGTCGAAGGTTTGACCAACCATACTCGATATAAGTCATCCAAAATTCTAATATGTAATTATACAGTCTCGGTTTTGACCCTATGATTGTTATATTACCTTGTTTTTCAATTCACCTAAGACTGTCTTAGAGTAGAAAGCAAAATTTTCAAGTGATTAAATTCTTGGATGGCACTGACTTAATTTTTCAGGGTATAATTGATAAAACAATGTTACCAAAATTTTGTGTATAAGGAAACATGCATACAACCTTATGACACTTTTTATTTTAAAACTTTTCCGTTTTTGTTTTAAAAACTTTCTATAAATCCCTTAATTTTATAAATTTTCATGCCATTTATAAAATTAGGGTTATCACTTTTACAATATTTCTAAGTATAGAATCTTACTACGGATAAGGTTAATTCCCCAAGGGAAATAATCAAAACCTAGTAACGATTTAATAACATACTTAAAATACTGTTAAAACCATTTATGTAAATTTTGTATATTCTTGCATGTTCCGTCGCGGGTTCCCTTGCAGAAACTGCTAAACCCCTACGTTATATAACGTATTTCAATAAAATTACGAAATTTATGTATAGCCCATGATTTTGCAAAGTGCATGTATCAATATACACACAATAAAAATCATGTACTTTTAGTCCATATTAATTTTGAAAATCATTTTTGAATAATTATATGAGATCGCAATAAATATAAAACATGCAAAACATATTAACCACAATCAATCATACTAAACTAATCAGTTATGCAGTTAATTCAACAATGGGGTCTTCCCGAATATTGCAATTAAATAATTCTCATAACCAATTCACATGCAAATAAATATTTAAGCTTCGTAAACCATAGGTTACATGCATGTAATCCATGGTTGACAATTTATAGCAAGATAAATAAGCAACAAATATTTAAAGCAAATCTAAAACGCAATTAATGTAATTAAAGCTTTTAGATCTAGATCATGCAAAATATATTCCTATATATTATTACCATAATTATGTGATCAAATTTTAAGCAAGATTATTTCATTAAATAATTTCCTAAAACAATTATTCACATAAAAAGCAATAATTACACATATATAGGCACCGAATTTTACACAATCTTGTAAAATATATCCACATATATAATTTCCTTAATTATGTGACCAATTTTAAGCAATATTATTTCTCTAAATAACTTCCTAAAATAAATTTTCACATAAAAAGTAAATTTTTAAGATATATGGTTCACATATTTTACCAATATTTACGTTTTTATGTAATTATCTATTACTATATGATTTGGCTCGTGATGCCACTGTTGGAAATTGTTATCAAATAACTACAATATTACACATAATATTCTATGAGCTACGCAGCGGATATTGTTAATATAACATAAATAATTAACACATAAAAACATAAATATAAATAAGGAAACATACCGTTATGCAATCAAGTTAATGATGAACGAGGATCTTGAAGTACACGCACGTGTGTAATAAACGTGCTTAACCGAAAACTACTTCTAGTTACTAAAGTAAGTAACCTCCACGAAGTTCATACACTACACGTCTAGCAGTATCACCCGAATGCTAGTTCTTGAATAACGAGTACGTAAACACTAAAAACCAAAACCTGAAAACCCTTCTAGTTTTCTTTCTGCGATCGAACAAGAGAGGAAAGGGACAAGGGATGAGAATAATGAGCTCTAAGATCCTCCTTATATAGGGATTAATTTAGTGTTATCCTAAATTACATTCCTTGTAGGAAAAGATAGCTTAAAGCCCAATCCAACTTTCTCTTTTGCCTATGCCGGTCAAACTCCAACCCAAACACCCCTTGGGTTGACTTTTTGACTTTTATAATTATTTATGGTTAATTATATTTAATTACCCATTAATTAAAAAACCTTATTAGTTAGTTACAATTAATTAACTAATAAACGACCGTTAGTGTTTATTCGTTAAGCATATATTAATATAAATAATAAATATACAATTATATTATTATTCACATTAATAAAGTGATACCTAAATGTATAACGTGTGTGATCCCGTAGGCTCATGTATTTCTAGCCGTATAAATATTCGTATGAATTGAGCATAAACCCAACATTTGGATCTTAATATATAGGGATAACAGCTGTTGTCTTGTAGCAAAGATATTACATTCAGCAATCAATTGTACCTTAGCCATTGGCTCTTCATCATATATGGGTCTGATATCTGCATCATCAATAACTGTATCATTTCTTGACCTGCTGCTTTCATCTTGCACTTCTGATTCTATCCCACTGCTTTCTGTGACAACCAAATCAGTATCCAATGCTTTACACGTATTAATCTTACTCTCTTGCGTCTGCATCTGTCTTTTATTCACCCTTCTATCATATTGTCTTTGATGACGTGTTCTTTTAGCAATTGACTTTTTAACGTTACCCATGTGTTGGAGTAGTATATCTCTGAAGTGTTTAACCTCGATTCTAGTGTATTCAACAAAGTACTTGTTTGTTATTTGACTGTCATAATCCAAGGAAAACTGCGAATTGATGAACTTCTAAAACTGTCTGTTGATCACCCAAAAGGCTGCATGGATCCATCTTTTTGAAAATCGTCTTGTCAAGTTGCTTTTGTAATTGATCTACATTGAGGAACATTGTGCTTGTGAAAGTATCATCATCTTGACCAAAAAGTGACATAAATGCCTGTTTGAATCCATGTTCGATAAGGGTGCCTTTTAAGTCTTCTTTTGAAAGAACTTGAAGGTGTGAATGAAGAGTACTAAAATATGCCATTCATCTCTCTTTAGCTTTTAACATCTTATATTTAATTGCATGCACATATTTTGTTTCAGAATCCAAGCTGATTTCTTTCACTGATTTGTTGAATGCAGTCACGGAATTACTGTTTTCTTTCCCAGAGCAAGTGTTTATGTGACAACTGAATCAACTTTCAATGTTTGAATGGTATTGATCTGAACTTCATGAATCTACAACTTCTGTTTATTCATCAATTTTTGAATCTCTTGTTGGTGAAGAATTATTTCAAGCATATATTTCTTAATGAAATCTATGTCACCGATTATCGTATCTTTCAAGGATTGAGCATCAAATCTTGTATATTTCTGAATACGCACTCTTAATTATGAATTGAAATCATTTTCAAACGTTGTTCTGAGTTTTGTCAAAGTAGTATTGCAATCAGTCTTACAAGGTATTTCTTTGGTAAGTTGTTGTTATAGTAAATCCATGTCTTGAGATAATGTTCTTTTCAATATAGGTACTTGACCAAAGTCTTGTAAAGTATATGTGAGAAACGTGAGTTTTGACTGAAGTGCTTTAAGACCTTTCATGCAATCTCCTATTGAGAGTCGTGCCTTCTCTTGAAGTCGTTGGAGCTATTGGTCTTTAGAAACCGAACACGAAGAAACTGTGTCTTTCGTTTTCATTGTATTGAAATTTTTGTGAATGAATTACGGATCTTAAGTTTTATGAAGTGATTGTGATTGTGGTTTGTTATGAAATTCTAGTTCATGGGATTTTACAAGTCTTGATTAAACTGAGAAAAGAAATGAAACTTTCGCGGGATTTTACTAATCAACAAGAAACCGTGAAAAGAAGTCAAAAAGTAAAATTTTTGATTTTACCGAAATTGCCTCTATCGAAACTGGTTTTCTGCTGGTACCGAAAATAAAATTTGATGAATTTACCAAAATTGGTATAAATTGCCCAATTTATGTATAAATCGCCCAATTTAGGTATAAATCGCCCAATTTAGGTATAAATCGCCCAATTTAAGTATAAATCGCCCAGTACAAAGTGTATAAATCTCCCATTACAAAGTGTATAAATCGCCCATTACAAAGTGTATAAATTGCCCAATGCAAATGGTATAAATCGCCCAATGCAAATGGCATAAATCGCCTAATCCAAAACTGGTATAAATCGGCTAGTACAAAGTGTATAAATCGCCCAATGCAAATGGTATAAATCACCCAATGCAAAACTAGTATAAATCGCCTAAGCCAAAACTGGTATATATCGCCTAAGCCAAAACTGGTATAAATCGCCTAAGCCAAAACTGGTATAAATCTCCTAGTGTAAAAAGTACAATTTTTCAAACACGAAAAAGACACACTTTTTGACACTTTTAGATCATTTATTTTACAAAACTAAGCAAATCTAAAAAAGTCTTAACATAAAAATGCAAACTTTTTGAATTTTTTTTCACATTTTTTCAAGATTTTCGAATGGAATTTTTCAAGAACAAAAATAGACGAAAAACTAGATAAGATAGATGAGTGAAAACCTAATATAAGCTAAATAAAACCAACAAATAAGCTAGAAAATCAAAACTATAGAAAGCTTAAAAACCAAAAAAATAAGCCGTAGCTTATGTGACGAAAATAAGATTATAAAAAGCTAGAAAACCACAAAACAAATCACCTAAAACCCTTTGGCTCTTGATACCACATGTTATCCTAAATAACTAATCCACATCACAACACAATAAGCTAACCAATAAGCTCATGATACACGAAATAAGTAAAAGAAGAAAAGAGAGAAAAGTAGAAAGAAAATGGAAAGATTATATTAGAGAGAGAAAGTGAGGTGGGAGGTTACCCAGACATGAAAGTGTAAGAAATGGCAACCAACACCATCTCTATGTGTGGAGAGGATCTATTTATAGTCCCCATACCCTAGATTAGGCGTATGGACTTTCTCATGGGCCGGGCTTGGCTTGTTGTTGGGCTTTAGCCCGAAACATGGACAATATTAGCTTAAAGTCCAAGCCCGTTGAACCCGACTAGCCTATTACAATATAAGACTAATTAATAAAAAGATGACCGACGACATTCTTGTTCGACTTATATAAAAATAAAGCTAACAGGTTATCACCACCATCCTCAAGCATGGGAGTAGTCAGCACATACACCACACTCATGCTAGAGAGCAAAAAGTGCATCTTCTTCTGCCATCTTCTAAAGTCCACCTCTTCAAACATGTCAAGCTTAGAAAAGTTTAAAGTCATGTGTTTCATAACAGCATCAGCCATTGACTATCACAAAATAATCTTCTTTGATTGTTGGTTGTTGTATGTCCCAGATCAGGGTAAAGACAATCAATAACCTAACTACGTACCAAAGATGGTTACCAGATATCACTTGAAATAGTGTAATCACTTTCTAAAGAAGATTATTCGACCCTATTCATGGATATCACGAATACCTTCTTGGGATAAGACCAAGTGTTTGTTCTTGTTCTAGGCACAGATAAAGAACCCTGCGTTTCTATGTGTTTATGTTTTCTGTCTTATGTTTTCACACCTCTCACATTCAATTTGTGATTCCTATATATAGGGGAAAACTCACAACCCTAGTCAAAGATTTACGAGAGATTATAAGAGATATAATCTTAACCATAAATAGCCTCCTTGAATTTAGAAATAGTGGTTACATGACATATTAATCGTGGTCATTAAATGTGACTGTAACTTACTATAAAAAATGGTCAAATCAGTTACAAGTCATTGAATTCCAATGAGTTATTTATAAAGTGTCCTGGACCATCAGCTAACCCACTGAGGAGCATACCCGCTGAAGGTTCAACCTGAACAAACTCACTGATGAGTTAATCCGCTGAGGATACTTCCTCTGATGGATTACTCCTTGATGGTATCCTTCAGCCTAAGCTGAAGCCATCAGACTGATAAATATCATTCAGTCCAAAGTTACTCACTGAAGTGCATCAGTGGCTTGAATTCCTTTTTACCACTATCAGAGTCAGGGCGTTCAGTGACCTATGAATGTACACTCCGTACCTCCAGTCCCATTACCCGGTATGAACTGACCCTTCAATTGAACTAAATTTCTAACATGCTAGATATCCATGTCATTTGAGTTGTCAACAAATATACAGTTAGAAGTCCATCCTTGCAAATTTACAAAAAATTTAAGTCGATCCGTCGCAAATTTAAGAAAAAAATCTAGCATCAATAAACAGATTAATTACTATTTCATCCTTCCCAAAATTATTGTCCCCCAACAAAAATCATACAGTTAAAAAAACGTATTTATAACTGTTTTCTCTTTCTTACTTTTTAGCAGAATGTTAATTTTATTTTTAGCTAATTAATTAAAGTCTTATTTAAAGTTTGTAATAATAATTTTAAATAAAAATAATATAGTAAACTTGATCAAACTTCTCTATATATTTTTAGTTGTGGACAATTAAATTGATATATCATTAAAAACGTAAACTATTAATTTGAGACGAAGTAAATAATTATTTTTTTCTTTTTAAAGCTGATATATTAAAACTAGGCTCCAAGAAAGACTCTTAAAAAGGACATAAAAAAAGCACCAGCTGGGAAAATGAAAAGAACTATAAGAACAATGGAGAGCTAGAACAGACGAGCAAAGTGTGTAAAATGTCAACAGGTTTCGATCTTAAAAAAAGTCAATTTTATCACACATTTTGTACACGGTTTTAAATAATGTGTAAAATATTTTTAGTTTATTGACACATATAAATGTGTAAAAAAATATTTACATAAATAAGTGTGAACAAATTTAAAAAAATAAAAGGTTTCACGCTTTTAGTTTTAAGTGTGGAAATATGATTTTGTGTGGAAAATTAGATGTTACAAGTAGGTTCACACCAAAAGGTGCGGACAAATTATGGATTTCCTTACACTTTGTTTTTTAGAATTTGTTCACGTTTATTTATATAACTAATGTTTACAAAATTATAAATGGCAATAAACTCAAAATATTTTACATATTATTTTGAAGTGCGTACAAAAAGGTGTGGTGAAATGACATTGTTTTGTAGTGAGAAATCCGTGCATCACTTTGCAACGTTCGATTTGATGCGAGTTGACATCCAAAACTTCAGGAGCCTTTGAATGGAGGTGAATATGTTTCATCTTTTATTCTAGAAACCGAGTCATCATTGGCATTAATAACCTTATTTCTCCACTTTCATAATTATATTCTAGAAACTGAGTCATCGTCGAAATTAATAATCTTCTATCCAAGACTTGGAGATCCTTTGAATGGAGGGGGAAATGCTTCATATTGTGTAGTGTAAAACATCATTCATAAACCAATGGGGTGACCCAGCGATAAAGGCTTTAACCTTTATGACGAGAAGTGCCTAGAGGTTTTGGGTTGAACCCTTAGGAGAAAATTAATCCCCAATTGGCTACGGAGGTTCACCTGCCTTGACTCCGGACTATCCAAAAGGATAGTCGGCCCTGTGAATAGTCAGCTTGCTATGTCAAGTAGGACACCCGGGTTAAAAAAAACTTTATTAATACGATTGTCACCACAAGTAAGGGTGAGCATCGGGTCAAAACGGACCTGACCGGACCGAGACCGTTTAAGCCCAAAACCACGGACCGAAGACCGGACCGAATATGTTCGGTCCGGTCCGGATCGGTCCTGTCCGGTTCAGTCCGAGAAGGCATTATTGGTCGGTTATACATAAGATCGGACCGATGACCCGAACATGAGGTAAAGTGTGGACCATTTTTATACGTTTTCGTACGCTTTTCTCCATTCGTACGTTTTTTACGCTTTTATACGTTTTTTACGCTTTTATACGTTTTTGTACGTTATTGTCCGTTTCCATATGTTTTCGCTCGTTTTCGTACGTTTATATATGTTTTCATGATTTTTTTTAACGTTTCCATACGTTTTTGTAAGTTTTTCTTTATACATTTTTAGATATTGTTTTTTTATAGAATTATTTTTACGTTTTTTTTTATTCGCCTTTTTTGGCCGTTTTTTTTTTATTTATATTTTTTTTTCATTACTAGTATTTTAACGTTTAATGTGTGTTTTTCCATACAAGTAAATAAAATAAACGTCTTAAAAACGTAAAAAAAACGTAATCCAAAAAACCATATCCAAAAACGAATAATTAACGTCCCAAAAAACCCATATAATAACGTAAAAAACATATTAAAACGAAAGAAAACATAAAAAGCGTATAAAAAAAAGAAGTTAAAGAAACGATTAACCAAGAACGTGGGCAAAAAAAAAACGAAACCAAAAACAACAAAAAAACCAAATAATTAAAACTGAGAAAAACGTAAAAATTAAAGTTTAAACCCTCCAAAAAACCGTTAACAAAACAAATTAAAATAGGGTAAAAAAACCCCCGTATTAAAACTTTATCAAAACCCCATAAAAAAACGAAAAAAAATAAAATAGAAAAATGGAAACGTATAAAAAGGGATGTCAACGTATAATAACCTCAAAAAACGTACAAAAACTTAAAATCAGATGAAAACGTAAGAAAACATACAAGAATGTATGAAAACTTACAAAAACGTATAAAAACAGATGAAAACGTATAAAATCGGAAAATTTAAAAAAATCATTTTAAAATCTTATAATAAATTATCGTGAATCCCTAACAAGATTTTTTTTACCGCATCCCGGTTTTTTTTGAAATTTTTAGTTTGAGCAGTTACTCCCTGTGGGATTTAACCCCCAACCAATAGAGAAATGTTAGCCCCCCATTTTTAAATTCGAGGGCGAAGTTATTTTTTTGTTTTTTTTCCCAAATACCACCGTATCTAGGAAGAATTATAGAGTCGAACGTGTATGCTACCCATGGGGTTTAGAAGAAAATACACCGGAAACCCACAACCCGAAACCGAACTGAACCGAACGAAAACCAGTGGAATTGAAACTAATAAACCGAAATCGAACCGAACTTTACAAAATTTCCCGGTTATTTTTTTTTTTTGGGTTTTTATGTAAAAAAAATACGGTTTTTTTGGCAAAATCGGAAACCGAAAACCGTATTCATATAATATACATTTATAAATATTATAATAAACAATAAATATATATATTAACATATAATATATGTAAATATTTATATAATAGACCGTTTATTAAATTTTTTTAAAATCCTGATATACAAAAAAAAATAAAAAAAACTTTTTTTGCTTAAAATAATTTTTTTTGCAAAATATTTATGTAATTATTATTATTTTTAAATAAATGGTGAAATTCGGGTTATTCGAGTTAACCAGAAAACCAAACTGGATTCAAATTTGATTTTCGGTTCGGTTGAATTCTAGTTCGATTTTCAGGTTGGCCCAAAAAAATTTTAACACAACAACCCGAAAAACCAAACCGATCAACCCCTAAAAAATATCCTATGTATAAACAGGCCGGCCAAGGGATCAAGGCCCGTATACTTTTCTTTAGAAAGTCCAGTATGTTTCTAAAAAGAAAATGTGATGTTGGATAGTATCTATATGTATATAACAAAAATCATATGGTTTGGATAGCACTAAAAACAACGTACAATGTTGATGTTGATGCAAAGATCCGCTGGGCGGGATAAGTACCATTGGACTGGGTAAGTATCGCCCTCCGAAGGGTTCTTGATGCTCAACAAGCCTGTCGAAAAGACAACACGCGTTAGCCTCGCCCTAGATGTTACTCCAGGACTAAGCTCTGGTGTGAGAGTAAGTATTTGATGTAATAATAGCCGTTGGGCAGAGTGTATGTATGTAATAAATGTCGTGCTTTGCATTGAATGTGCTTGGGGTATTTATACTACTCCAAGTACTGTTGATGGTTACTGTTCCTGACACTTGGGAATGGGGAACGCCGAACTACTGTTTGCTTTTGTCAGGCGGCGTGACCACGTGATAGACAAGGTTCCCCAAATCCCGGGTCGGCTGTATGGGTTAAGCCCTTGCTATGGACCGATGGTTATTGGGGTATCCCTGGTTAATAGGTTGTGTTGGTCTTTCCCGAGGCCTGGGCATGCTTATCCCTTTATATGCTTTGTCATCATTGAGGCCGCCAGGTATCGTCCGTTGAGATGTATTACCTAACGGACTTGACCTAGCGGACATGTACACGAACATGTCCCCCCCAGTGTTGTACCAAAACATGTGTTGGTACAATACTTGAAAAATAAAGTTCTCTTTTTTTTGCCGGTCTTAACCCGTAATTAATGAACAACCGGACAAATATCATAATGTACTGGGAGTTAAAAAGGACAGCTGGACCGCACCTTGGTGTGGAAGATCATGCCACGTGTATAGGTGCTCCCATCGTGTGGTCGTGCTTGAGCCATGTTGGTTCACGACGTTCGATATTCCCCTCTTTTCCCCTATAAATAGCCTCCTTTCTTTCCTTTTTACGGTTACATCCTCTTTTTACCGCTTTCCTCCGCTCACTTTCTGCTTCCGTTAGCTTTCTTCCTCCAGGTGTGTTCTCTCATCTTTCCTTTGTTTTATTCGTCGACTAGTTATCCTCCCTTCGAATCCTTTACCATGTCGCTAGGGGATTCCGGTAGTCTTGACCTCCCGGACACCGCAGCTATCAACCCTGCTTTGGAGGCTACCTCCCTTCCTATGTTCGATATGCATTTATATAGATCTTCCCTTACTGAAACGAACGTTAAATGGCTAACTAAATGTTATGGTATTCCGGAGGACCTTCACCCGCGGGTTCCCCCGGAAGGCATGACTATGGATGTCCTTCTTGCTGAAGCTATCGGCCTCTATGCTCACCACTTTCAGCAAGGAGGTCTGAGAGTTCCCTTCTCTTCTTTCCTCTTAAAGGTAGTGCAATACTTTTGTGTACATGATAAGTGTTAAATTGTATATATAAAATACCCAGGATTTTGCCAATAAAAGCCAAAAATATGCCAAAAAAAGGAAAAATGTGTGCTTTTGTGTCTTAATGTGTAGGAAAGGATATCAAGATACCATCAACGTCTCAAAATAGAGCAAAAAACGAGCCTAAAACTGACAAAGAACTCGGGAAAAGAACAAGTACAAGTGAAGACACGAGGGGAGCTATCAAAAGCGGATCGAAGCCGTCGCGAAGTCAAAATATCAAAAATTAAGTCAAAGCTCATTATCAAGTGTCAAGGACAATATGCAAGGTTTCGCAAGATTACAAGGGACTCGTATTTGTGGAAGTTTCTAAAGTTCCAAGGACCGATAAGTTGTCAAGTTAGGAAAGTTGGTTTTATTAAGAGGAAAAGGAAGATAGCTCAAGTACAAGGGGCTTAGAATCTGTCTAACTTCAACTATTTTACTGTCAAACTTCAAACTATTTTTACACTACACGGATTGAAATGAAACACAAGGACTATTTTTGCAATTATCTCAAAGTTTCAAACACAAACGCGGGCAACTCTTTCTCCTAACCACTTTCTAACAGCTTTTCCCGCCCAAAACCCGAAACAAACCTAAATCTTTTTTTCTCCCTTCCCTGTTTCTCCCTACTCACTCCACCTCGTATTTTACCCATCTCCACATCATTTTGCACACGTGTCGAGCTCTAATTGGTTCGAACACCTCACTATTTAGATCCAACGGCTTAAATTCAAAGAGAAAGGATCCAAGGGCTAGGAATGATCGAAATTCTCATCCTCTTTTCATTTTCTCTATAAATAGAAGTTTAAACATTCAGTTTTAGAGAGTAGTTTTTTAGAAAGTTCAATTTTTCTTTGTATTTTACTTTTTGTCAATTTCGTGTACTGTTCAACTTTTTAGTTTTTAAAACCTTCAAATTTCAGTTGTACTTCTTGTTACTTCTCTTGTACTCTTCATTTCTAAGCAATAAAGCAAGTTGAGTTTAGTTTGTTCTCAAGTTTTCATGTTTTAAGCTGTTTTTAGCTAATAAGCTTGTAATAAGCTAAATTTAGCTTATTTTGTTTTCTTAAAGTTCAAAAATTGTTCAAATGTTATTAAGAGTTTTCTAAATACTGTTATTGTCTACTTTTGTTCACTTATATCCATTTGAGTTCAAGTTGACAGAAATTTGAGAGCAATGAGGAGAATAAGCTCAAGTTAGCTTATTGAGCTTAAAGCTCAGGTTTTAGAGGCAAGGTGCCAATTAGGTTCTAAAAGTTAGAGCCACTCACTCAACAAGAGTGGCTAGTGTCTGAGATTACAAAATTCAGGTTTCATTTTCTTTATTCCATTGTAGCATTTCATAGCTTAATCAAGTTGCTTATTTCTTTGACTATTTGTGCTTAATCCTGCTCAATATTGCCTAGTTAGCTTAGATATGCAAATGTTTAAGCTAGTTGTAGTTAAAATTCATTAAGTACTCATTTAGCCTTTAATTCTGTCATTTAGTAATAAGTAGCTAGCTGATAAACTAGCTTAATTCTGTTAATAAGCTTTAGTTTTTAAAGTTAAAATAGCTTAATTAGGTTAGTATAAGATTGAGTAGCTATAAGGTTTTGGCAGTTTTAGCTTTAAAATAGATTTCAAATGCAATATAGTTTGGACAGTTCAGGATAACTAGTGTTTGGGTTAAGCAGTTTTTGACCTTTAGAGTCAACATAATTCTGTCAAAGCATTTTACACAGTTGAGGTTTTCATAGTTAACAAGTTTTAAATAGGTTTTAAAAATTAGTGTGTAGAATTTCAAAGTTTATAGTTTAAAAATAGTGTTTTAGCACCAGGGCAGTTTTAAGTGTAAAAGTGTTTTTAGATTTAAGAAATTCATGGCATTTTAGAGTTCACTTTATGTTAGTGTAAACTTGTATACATATAGTGAGTTAGTGTAAGAGTTTTAAAGTAGAAGTTTAGCCTGCACTTAAGGTTTTTACCAAGTATATCAGCTACAACAGTATTAACTCAGTTAATATTGTTGTTGCTCACCATTTTTCTAGTCTATTTTTAGCACTAGTAATTAGGAGCTAGAATTTGGTTTTAAGCATTTAAATAGTACTCCATTAGCTCAACTTAGATAATCTTTTAAGTTTCAGTTTTAAGCTTTTAGATTAGCTTAGTTGATCCTGAAAAAAGTGGTATAGTAGCAATTTAGAGAATTAGCTTGTTTTCTTTTTGATTCCTAAGTTCTAGTTGTTATTTCAAAATCCTTATATCTAGGTTTATTCAACATTCATATTAGAGCTTATTTTCAAAATTTTAGCTTTTAGGATTTAGTTTTAAGCTAGTTAGCTTAATAGGATTTGCTTAATTTCAGTTATTAGGCTAAACCTTAACTTTTTAAGATCAAATGTCTTGTTAATCTTGTTTACTTTTAGTTTATTTCTTTTCAAAGATCCTTAGTACACATCTTAATCATCATATAGCAACTTTTGGTTTTTATTTTCATTTAGAGATAAGCTAGTTATAAGCCATAGTTTAGAAAAAGTAGAATTTTCAAAGGAAAAGCTTAGTTTGTGTTACACAGTTTGAAATGCTTATTTTCTAGCTTATTCAGTGGATAAAATGTCAAAGTGTCTTTGTTAAAGTTGTAGAGTATAAGCTCAAGTTTAACTTTGTAGTTTTAAGATTTTGCTAAATTTCATTTTTTAAATAAGCCAAAAATAAGCAAATCGTAAGGTCTGTTTTGTACTTTTTCAATAGTATAAGGTTACCCGTTTTCATTGTAGTGTAAAATTCAGTTAGTTACCCCGCCTACCCTTTACTTTCATTTGTTTCATTTGTTTCATTTTCTACCCTGTCTTTTTAGGAATAATAAAATAGTTTTAATATTTTTAATTTTTGTTTAATAAAATTAGGGTTAGGTTTTAATTGACAAAATTAGGGTTCAATTGGTTTATAAAATTTGGGCATTTTTATTCCACTAAATTTCTGCACCTTTTTAAGTAGTTAAAAAATATTTTTCTTTATTTTTCCAGTTAAATTTGTATTTTCTAGGAATTAAAATAGATTTTTAGTAATTTCTTTTTCTTAAAAAATTCATAGAAAATAGAAAAATAATTGGAAAATTTTAATTCTTTTTGTAATAATTTTCTTTTTCATTCTAGTATTTTTGAAAAATAAAAATAGAATTTTAGTGTTAATTTTTAGAAAAAGTTTATTTTTAATAATTCATTTTTCTTTAAAAAAAAAATCATAAAAAATTCAAAAATAGTTAAAAAAATTCTAATTCTTTTTCCAAAAATTTTCTTCTTTAAATTTTTGTGATTTTTAGGTATAAAATTTTGTTAATATAAATCGCTTTAAATTCTTACCTTTTCAGTTTTAGTTCACGTTTTTAAGTCGCATTTGTTAATTTTTCGCATTAGTTAAACGTTTTTAATTCTTTAATTGATCTTAGTTTAATTGTGTGCCTATTATGATTCGAGTAGTATAATTCAAAGTTCAAAAATCCTTTATTACATTACTTGAACTCGAACGCTATTATTCCAAATCTCAATTCCACGACTTCGTTGGGGATACGACCCTAGAAGAAATACTTCCCGTTAAAAGATATACGTATTGTGTTATTCATTAAGGTGAGATTTTATCCTTTTAATTTTCCTTGTTTGAGAAGTATTTGGAAAGATATTTGATCACAGGATTTAGTACTATAAATATAAAAATTTGACTAGTGCCACAAACGCATACCAGTACGACATTTCTCTGTTAGTAGCCACTAGTCGTCCAACGAGTCTCTATCTACTTCGAGATATATTGCCGTTTCTCTTTAGATGTTGTTTCCCACCGAGTGCCTCTTTTCCGTTGTTTTAGTATAAATTAGGCAAACAAGCATACTTGTTTTTCTTTTTCAAAAATAGATTTGCAAAAAAACTGTAACACACTGCCCTAAAAGATGTTCCTACCAGTTTGAAAAAATGGAAGGATAATTTTTTCCTGGTTGACCGGAGGGCAGCCCCTATTGCCATGTCATGGCGGCATCATGATTCAGTGTTTCAGATCCTATTCCAAAACCTGACGAATATAATGCTTCGGATGTAACTAAGTTGCGAGAGGTTGTCATTCCTCTTCGCAAACCCCCACCCAGTATTTTATATGTTGCAGGTCTTTCCAACGAATGGAAGCACGCCGGTCGTGCTTTTTCTATAAAGGATTCGAATGGGGAGGGTAATACATTTGTTTTTCTTCGTCCCTTTCTTCTTCTTTTTTTTACTTATCATCGGCTCATATGTTATATACATTTTTTTCTGTTTTTATAGCATGTTATATATCCATTGGCCGTAGTTCTCCTACGTACATCCCCCTTCCACGGCTCTCAAAGTTTTACCGAGCCGGTGAGGCTCCATCGCTGTTCGGCTAGGGTAACCCACCTAATGCTCCCGCGGAACGGGTAGAGGATATTCCTCCCAAAACTGGAGATATGATGGTGGCTGAGTTACCTTACCGGAAGGTTTTGGATGATAAGGAAGGAAAGAAAAGAAAAGCGGAGGAGAAAGCTGCTATCCATGTTCAAGCTGAAAAGGTTGTTAAGGAAAAAGATGTTAGAGAAGGTGTTCGTAAGAAAAGGAGAGTTCGCGTTGTGAATCTGGTGCAGCCTACTTCTGAGCACGTGTCTTCCCCTACACCCCTAAACCATGTCGAACCTCTGACCACCATAGCTGGTGAAGCACATGTTATTCCCTCTAACGTACCGCTGACCGTAAGGGCGTTTTGCAGGATCAAACCGTGACGAGCCTAGTGACTCCCCCTGTTGTGAACGTTGGTGAGTTTCCCACCGGTGGGGAAGATGGTCAGGATGGTGCTGATGTTATGCTTGCTAACAAGGGCCATGGTGATAATGAGGGTGGGATTTCTGGATTACAAACTCAACCTAGTCCTGCACGTCATGCTGGTATAACTATTTATCTATTTTCAATTCCCTAGCCAGCTGACCGGCGTTCTCTTAACTTTATACTTTACATGTGTGTATGATCGCCTCCTGTAGACAAAGGTTGTACCCAGACACGAGTGCAATTGAGTACTTTGTGGATTTTTCTCCTTGTTTCGCTCTATCATTTATTCGTAAAAATTATATGTTTTTTTTTTAGGTTACTCCGCCGGCGCGCTTTTGGTAACCTGCCTTCACTCCCCATGGGGTCCGACAAAGTCTAGGTTCGCCATGGATAACTCTCCCAGTGTCAGGATATTGATTCCAATCTTTTCACTCCCGCTGACCTAGAATTTTTCAACGAGGGGGTTCGCCATGAGTCTGCTGTTAGGAGGTCCTGGAAGATGTTATGCCAGTCGGCTCAACAGCAAGCGAATGTTCTGCTTCGCTTTGAGTCTTTAATGAAGGAACATGCTGACTTGGTTTATGCTCATGAGTTTTTGCAATGACGTGAAGATCCGGTACAAGGAATGTAAAATGAAAGAAATTGGCTAAGTGCCTCAGTCCAGCTTATGGTAGAAAAAGGAGTATGCGCCAGTGGGTCTGACAGAGTCTATCGCATGATAACTCTACGCCAGTGTCAGGATATAGATGATCCACGGATCTTTTCACTCCCGCTGACCAGAGAATTTTCCAACGAGGTGGTTCAGCCATGATCTGCTATTAGGAGGTCTTGGAAGATGTAGAGCCAGTCGGGTCAACAGCAAGCGAATGTTCTCTTCGCTTTGATCTTTAATGAAGAACAATGCTGACTTGGTATATCGACATGAGTTTATGAGCAATTGATGTGAAGATCCATACAAGGAATGTTAAAGAAATTGGCTAAGGTCTCATTATCGATGGTCAGCTTATGATGAAAAGTATTGGCGTGCGACCAATTATCCAAGAATTATGAAGGGTGCTGTTGACTCCACGAGAAGATCTAGTCACAGACAGAGGGTTAGAGTTGGAAGAGATAAGAGGGAGGCAGAGCATCTGACCTCTAAGCAGGCTGACCGTATCCAAACAGCTTGAGGAGCCGTTGAAGCAATCAGAGGTTGAGGCTCAACAGTTGAGATTTGACAAGGAGAAATATGCCGTTGAAGCTGGTTAAGGAGAGATGGTTAGGCGGAGGATCATTAATCAGTACTTGCCTACCTTTGTGCGCCGGTTACATCAGAGCGTGGAGTATAAGAGGTCTTTGGGAGAAGCTTTTAGCCTCGCCGTCGGTAAGGGTTTTATAGATGGCATATCTATTAGACGAAATGAGGAAGATATTCGAGTTATCCTGAAGGCTGCCCTCAGCGACCCTCTTCTTCAGATACCTTTATGGAGACATACGAAAAGCTTTTCGATAAGAGGTATCCGTATGTTGACAAGGTAGCTCGTATGTATTTGTTGGATCCTAGTGGTTTGCAAAATGTTATGTCGGACGAGACCGGACCAACGCCTGGAGGAGGGCCTCATGACACCCCCATAGCTTCATACTCTTAGGATTGTTCATTTGTTTATGTTATGGTCTGGTGCGGTGTTTTGTACCTGAATATTATTGGAATCATACTGTAACTTTTGTATGTATTTAATTATGCTTTCGTAAGAGTTTCTTGTTTACTTTGTTCTTTCTCGCATATTTTACTATTTCTTGGCAGTATCTTTAGAGCATGTATCCTCCGGGATCTTGAATTACTACATAATCCCGTTTATCCATTCCTTGCATCATAACATTACCGGAGGTACGAGCCATCTCCAAAAAATATAATATAAAATAAAAAAAATGAAAAAAAAAAATAAAAAAAAAATAATATATGGGTAAAAAAAATTATAAAAAATATAATAAATATATAAATAAAAAAATAATATAATATATATAAATATATATTAAGAACACATATTTTTGTAAAAATACATTGACCACGTCCGGCGCGTGTTCAAAACCCTAGAATCAGGGTCACGTAATTCTTTGTCTTTGTAGATATTGACCACGTCCCAACCGGTAGATGTTGTTGGACCGGCTGGCATCCGAGCCACGTAAGAATTTATCTAATTGTAGATATTGACTACGTCCTAGCCGGTAGATGTTGCTGAACCGGCTGGCATCCGAGTCACGTAAGAATTTATCTACTTGTAGATATTGACTACGTCCCAGCCGGTAGATGTTGCTGAACTGGCTAGCATCCGAGTCACGTAAGAATTTATCTACTCGTGCATTTTATAGATGGAAAATTGTCCCTCTTTTTCGCTGGGGGATTAATTGCTCATTAAAATTTTAAGACGGATACATAACAAATTACATTTAGAAAATCTAGAATTCTAAACACAATGATTCCTACAAGTAACACCTTCGTAAATTGATTGCATGCCAGACGTGAGGTACTTCGCAGTCGTCCATTATGCGCAACTTGTATGAGCCATTCTGAACGCTTCCCACCACTAAGTATAGTCCTTCCCAGTTTGGGTCCCAACTTTCTAAATTTCCTACCCGCTAGCTTCTTTCTCCGGAACATTCGCCTACCTTGAAAGACATGGGATGAACTCTTTTGTTGTAGTAATATTCTACTTTCGTCTTGTATTGTGCCTCTCGAATAACGGATGCCTCTCTTCTTTCTGTTAGTAGGTCGAGATTCAACCTCATTTCTTCCTCGTTGCCGTTTCCTTCCTTGATCATCATAGTCCGATGGGAGCATGCGATTTCTGCATGGGGGGGGGGGGGGGGGGGGGAGAGGGGGGAGGGGGTATTACTGCCTCACTTCCAAATGTTAAGTTGTATGGAGTTTCTCTATTGCTGGTTTTGAGTGATGTTCGGTGGGCCCATAGGACGTTGGGTAGTTCCTCTACCCACCCCTTCCTTTCTCTTCCAAGCCGGGTTTTAATTCCTTCCATTAGGCTCCTATTCGCTCTTTCCACCAGACCATTAGCCTGAGGGTGTGTAACGGTTGTGTTTATCTGTGTGATGTTCAATTTCTTGCACCAGCTTCTGAAAGGATCATGGATAAAGTTGGTTCCGTTGTCTGTTATAATAATTTTTGGTAGTCCATACCTGTAGACGATATTGTCCCAAACAAATTTCTTTACTTTTTTCCATGTTGTCTTGGCCAGCGGTTTAGCTTCCATCCACTTCGTGAAATAGTTCACCGCTACAATTACGAATCGTAGCTTTCCAAGGGCTTCGGGTAATGGTCCTAGCACGTCCATCCCCCATTGAAAGAATGGCCAAGGGGCCATGATCGATGTCATCAATGTTTTAGGGAGCTTGGGGATTGAAGAGTGTATTTGACACGAGTCGCATTTGCATATTTCTTCCATTGCATCTTGATGCATTATTGGCCAATAGTACCCTTGCCGGATGGCTTTTGCTACCACCGGCCTTGCCTTTAAGTGCATGCTGCATGCCCCCATGTGAATCTCCCGAATTACATAGTTGGCCTGCAAAGGTCCAACACATCGGAGCATAGGCATTAGGTATGATCTTTTAAACAAGACCCCTTCTCCCATGAAGTACTGACCTATCTTCATTCGTAAGGCACGTGCCTCATGTTGGTCCTCCGACCATATTCCTCTTTCAAGGCAGTTGACGATGGGTGTCATCTACGTTTCCCCCTTTTCCTCTACCACTGCATTTATTTCTTTCATATCCGTTGATGGCATGTCCAAAGTTTTTACCAGGACATCTTTAGTAAGGTGGTTGAATGCTACTAAAGCTAGCATGCTTAGAACATCTGCTTTTTGGTTTTTGTTTCGAGGGATGTTCTGAATTTTGAAAATTTTGAAGCAGCTTATGTACTCTTTTGCCCTGGAGAGGTACCGGATCATGCTTTCTTTGCAAGCTTCGTAATTACCGTTAATTTGGCTCGCTACCAACTTGGAGTCTACGTTGACGGATAGGAATTGTACCCCCATCTTCTTGGCAATCCTTAATCCTACCAGGAGAGCCTCGTACTCAGCTTGGTTGTTGGTGCTTTCAAAATTAAGCCTTAGAGCATACGTATATTCTGTCTTCGTAGGGCTGATCAGGACCAGGCCTGCACCAGAACCCTTAGCACTAGACGCTCCATCTGTGTAGAGTACCCATTCTTCCTTCCAGTCTTTGTCATGATCGACTATATACTGGGTTTGTCGCGGCATCATGACATCGCTACCCACTGGTATTTCATTTATAAAATCTGCTAATACCTGCCCTTTGATGGCACTTTGAGGTTCGTATGTGATGTTGTATGCTGCTAGCTCGACAGAGTATGGTGCTAACCTTCCTGATGTGTCTGCTTTGTTCAGGACCTGCTTGATCGGTTGATCAGTAATGACGGTAATGGGATGAGCTTCAAAGTATCTTCTCAATCTTCTTGATACATGTCGCAGGGCCAGTGCCATTTTTTCTAGCGGAGCGTAGTTTCGCTCTGCTTCATGAAGTGTTCTACTCACATAGTGCACCGGGTGCTGTTTCCCTTGCCTAACCGCTAGCAACACTGCCGCTTACGGGGGGGGGGGGGGGGGGGGGGGCTGTTCTTTTGATGCCCTAGGTAATGAATAAGGTTTCTTTTGTATGGTAATAGGGCCGTAGGTCTAAAATCGTCTTCTTGAGTTCTTGGAAATCGTTTTCTGCTTTTTCTGTCCAGTGGTAGTCGTGCTTGTTTTCCTTAGTGATATCTTTTAAGGTTTCAAAGAAGGGTAACGATTTTTCTACTGACCGTGAGAGGAAACGGTTTAGTGCCGCTAGCTTTCCCGCTAAGCTTTGCATTTCCCCCAGGTCTTAGGTGACTGCATCTCTGCTATGTCTTTCGTTTTTGTTGGGTTAGCTCGTATGCCTTCATGAGTAACATGTACCCAGGAATTTTCCTTCCGTAGACTCCCAAATGACACTTTTTTGGATTTAGTTTCATTTTGATCCTCCGGAGGTTGTCGAATGTTTTCGCAACATCCGCTAGCATCTCCCTTTCGGACTTGCTTTTTACCACCATGTCGTCCACATATACTTCCAAATTTTTTCCAATTTAGGACTGAAATGCTTCGTCAACTAAGCGTTGGTACGTTGCCCTGTGTTCTTAAGGCCAAACGGCATCTTTGTATAGCAATACGTACCTTGGTCCGTGTAGAAGGCCGTTTTTTCCTCATCCTCACTCCATTTGTACCTGGTGTAGCCTTTGTAGGCTCCAGAAAACACTTTAGGGAAAGCCCATCACTGCCTCATCTTGTTATCTATTTCTGCAAGTGTATATCCTTTAGGGCATGCAGAGTTGATATTTTTGAAGTCGATACACATTCGCCAGCTTGCATCTGCCTTCCTTGCCAGTACTGGATTTGATATCCATGTAGGATACTTTACTGGCCTAACTATTCCAGCTTTCAACCACTCGGCTACTTCATTGGTTACCACTTGACTCTTCTCAGAGCAAAATACTCTCCTCTTTTGGCTGACTGGTGTTACCCAGACGGATGGCATTGAAAGAAGTTCTTAATGATTCTTTTTGGCAACGCCGGTTATAATCCGACGTTTCCCATGCGAAAATGTCGACGTTTTTTCAACAAATTTTTGAGTTGGACGAGCCTTCTAGTGAAGTCTTTTCCTATTCACTACCAGCTATTCCGAAAGCGGGGTTAATCAGTACCTGCTCTGTTGGGCTGACGTTGTCTTGCATCTTTACATTTTCTCGCGGTTCCACTATTTGCTTCTTTCCCTCTCTTCTGCATTCGAACACCACCGGTGTCTGAGATACTATAGTTGCCACTCCCCACGGGGTTGGGAATTTCATCATTCCGTGAATGGTGGAGGGAATAGCCCTGAGCTGCTTTAAACCGGGGCGACCCAAGATGATGTTATAAGGAGAGGGTGCCGGGATGACTGTGAATTTCGTGATTGTTCTTCGACATCTTCTTGCTCCTCTGAAGCATACGTCGAGCTCAATTTTTCCCAACGGCTTGACCTGTTCCCTTGAGAATCCAGATACCGTGGTTTGCGTCTCAACCAGTTTTGACCGGATTGATGGGTGTAACATGTTGAAGCACTGCTCAAACATGATTTCGATTGAGGCCCCTTCATCTATGTGTATCCTTCGGACTAGGTATCCTTCTACTTCGGCCTCTACTACCAAGGCTTCCTCTGAGAGGTCCCGTGCTGGAACCGGTGGAAAGATTATTGGAACATTCATCCATTCTTCATCTGTCATTGTGGTTTTTCTCTTCCGGTCGGGAGGGTGGCACTGGACCATGTTTATCACCTTTGCCTTTTGCGGGCCGTTACTCCGTTGCCCAACTTTTCCCCTTTGTCTTACGTCCTTCACTAGGTGATTCAATTTGCCAGATTCAAGGGCTATCTCTAACTGCCGCTTTAGGTGGAAGCAATCATTTGTGCTGTGCCCTTTTTCATTGTGGTAGTCGCAATACCTGTTCAAGTTTTCTTTACTAGGTACCCTCACCAACGGCGCCGGTTGAGGCAGGTTTAACTGATGTTCTGTTGCCAAGATCTCATGCGGGTTGCTTGATAGTGAATCCAAGGTTAAGATTGCTTTTGGACGGTGGAACTCTTGATGGGGGCGTTGTGGTGGTACATACGGGGCGTGGCGTTCTGGTACTATGGCGGCAAACTTATGTTCCGACCGGCGGCGATTGTTCCCATGAGAGAACCGTTGGTTCCGATCATTCGCTGTACCCACGGCACTGGTGCGTATCTTCGCTGGAATTCCCCTCTGGGCAATTCAGTGCTACAAAATGCTTCCTCCGACCGCAGATAATCGTCCACCCTTTTCAACATTTCGTCTACTGTCTTGGGTATGTTGTCTGAGAAGTGTTTGGCTAGCTCCAGACACTTGTGGGAGCTCATAAAAGATGAAATTTGCATTAACTCTGGTATGTTAGGTATGGCATTAGACTCACTCACCCACCTTTCCTTGAAATGCGGTAGAATTTCATTGGCCCTCCCGATTATTTTTGAAATTTTTGTCGGGTCTTTGTCACATGCCTTGAGCATCCCAAATCTGTTTAGAAATTTCTCTTGCAGACTGCCCCAGTTGTCGATGCTGCCTGGTGGGAATTTATCGAATCACGCCCTTGCCTTGCCATCGAGGGTTTGCTGGAACATCCTACACCACACCGGCATTGGCCATTCTCCCTGATTTCCTATTCCTACAAAACGGCCCACTTGATCTTCAGGATCACCCGTTCCATCATATATCTTAGCGTTTTCCGGCATTCTATGGCCCAGAGATGAGAATTCGACGATCCTCCTGATAAAGGGGTATTTTAGCACCTCTTTGAATGGTTTGCTCAGGTCTTCATCGATTGTTTTTGCTTTTCCCTTCGCGTCGCCCTGAATTTCATCGTCACAAACGTCCTAGATATCATCGAAATCTAAGAGCAGGGGTTTGATGAGGTTCCGATTATTTGGCTCCTTCAAGAGCTCTTTGAGTGCTGACAGATGCCCTTCGATGATGTCTCTAGTGGTATTTTGGTTTGTGGTTCCTTCATTTGATGGGGTAATTGGTTCGGGACCTGCCATTCTATAATGCTTAGGCAGATTGAATAACGGGTCCCACGGATGGCGCCAATTTGTTGATGCAAAGATCCGCTGGGCGGGATAAGTACCGTTGGACTGGGTACGTATCGCCTTCCGAAGGGTTCTTGATGCTCAGCAAGCCTGTCGAAAAGACAACACGCGTTAGCCTCACCCTGAATGTTACTCCAGGACCAAGCTCCGGCGTGAGAGTAAGTATTTGATGTAATAATAGCCGTTGAGCAGAGTGTATGTATGTAATAAAATGTCGTCCTTTGCATTGAATGCGCTTGGGGTATTTATACTACTTGATGGTTACTGTTCCTGACACTTGGGAATGGGGAACGCCGAACTACTGTTTGCTTTTGTCAGGCGGCGTGCCCACGTCATAGACAAGGTTCCCCAAATCCCGGGTCGGCTGTATGGGTTAAGCCCTTGTTATGGACCGATGGTTATTGGGGTATCCCTGGTTAATAGGTTGTGTTGGTCTTTCCCGAGGCCTGGACATGCTTATCCCTTTATATGCTTTGTCAGCATTGAGGCTGCCAGGTATCGTCCGTTGAGATGTATTACCTAACGGACTTAACCTAGCGGACATATACACAAACAGTAGTCATAGTAAAATACTAGCTAGCTTGTTTCATGTGACAAAATTATTTCATACACAATTTTAATGGCCATATATATAGTTTTAGAGTTAGTTTTTCTTTCAAATATTATTATTGTGCGTGTGTGTGAAGTAATCATGGAATGATTGAAAACCAATGAAACAGATCTCCACAATCTAAAGGGAAAGCACTTGCTTTTGTATATAATGAATATGTTTGCCATTAAAAGTAGGGAAAATTTTATGCCCTAACATTTTCACTCTTTATCAAATGTTCCAGAGCGATCAAAACTACAAAGCGACCGGAGCGATCTAATTAAAAATTATTAAAAAGTATAATTAAAGTACAAAAAATATTTTATTGTTGTTCTTTTAATAATTTTTAATTATGTCACTCCGATCGCTTTGATAGTTCTGGTCGCCCTGAGTCATTTAAAGAAATAAGAATATGTTGGGATATTTATCACAAACCCACTTTGCCCATAAAGCATAAATAGAGTTTTCCCTTAAAAGTAACCACCAAAACAAAGCATTACTTTCCATGACACCAAACATGCATTTCGTTCAGTGGGTGATCAATTTAAATATTAGATTTCATACAAAAAAATACATTTTTCCTTTTATTCTATGTCACAGATAAGACAAAATTATTAAATCTTCCTACATTTGTAAACTGTGCAGTGTGCACTGAGCGAAGCTAGAACTTATTTTCATAAGTTACGAGTAGCTAGTATAAGTTGCTTTCGATTTTGAAAGGCTATCTTGCCGTG
The DNA here is from genome assembly GCA_026074375.1 of Tanacetum coccineum. Taxonomy (NCBI): domain Eukaryota; kingdom Viridiplantae; phylum Streptophyta; class Magnoliopsida; order Asterales; family Asteraceae; genus Tanacetum; species Tanacetum coccineum. The sequence goes on along the minus strand of BQNB010017435.1, from coordinate 42,034 downwards.
AGTTGATATACTTTTAGAACAAGGAAAATAATCACAACAACAACGATATCAAATCCCGTTAAAAACAAGTTATGGAGAGATGAAATGTAGACAAGATATTTTGCGTTTCCTTGGGAAAAAACCCGAGGATAAAAAGACTGTTTCGAAGTAGAACTCCGGCTAGAATAAGGAGAACCACAATATATATGCAATTATTAAGGTTACAGTTGATGTCTATAATCGAGAGTGACAGTTAAGTTACTCACTCATAAACAAGAGCAACAAAAATCGGTAAATAGACATTTAGATAGCTAGAATATTCCAACCAAAAGCATATCACATGTATCACATGATACATGTATTTTATTCATGAACATGATAACTAATACCTAAAATTATGTACATCAATGACTGAAGACAACTTTGAAAGAAACACAAACAAACTTAACAATCAACTATGCAAAAACAATAGATCATACGTATAGCCTAGAAACTAACCGTTTTCGGTCTAGTTCATAACAATGAGCTGTTTTCGCTCTAGTTCATTATGTTATGAAACGGGCATTGGTAGACAATTCTTGGTGTTATGTGCGACGAAATCTTTAACTGTAAAACCAACTTTTTCGAACTTTCCCTCTTCATTACTCTCTCTGAATCTCAAGTAATCCGAGCAAACAAATGGCTCATAAAGTCTTGTATTCTCATTTCCCACGACTTCATTAGGAGCCACGATCAGCTTCTCGTCTTCAAAACACCAAAAGAAAGCAATAGAAAGCCGGTTTACTGGTTTCTTCAACACCACTCTATGTTCGGATGATATGAACTTGTCGTTGCTCCAAGCTTGCAATAAGTCGCCAATATTTACAACCAACGTTCCTTCACTTGGAACAATGTCCATCCATCTTCCGTCTTTCGATTTAACTTGTAAACCTCCTATTTCGTCTTGATAGACGATTGTTATGCAACTCATATCAGTATGCATACCTAGCCCCTCGGTGGTTTCTTTCTCCTTTACGTAGGTTGGTGGTGAATATCTGTTTATTCTTAAATAACCATGACAATTATTGAAATGAGAATCATAAAATCTTGAATCAAATCCATCTCCTAAGATCATTAACACGATCTTCATGATCTTCTTTGACAATTCCGTCATTTTATTCCCGTATTCTTCCAATATGTCACTACAAAAGCAACGAAAAATGTTTTAAAAGGTGAACTCGATCAATTAGTTTAGAAAATAAAACATTGCTTTAAACGAAACTACATACGGTATATACAACGTTCTAATATGAGAAACCATTGACTACATACTTAAAAACATAGTCTACTTATAACATTTACCTGAATTCGTGATGGTTTTCATGGAATATGACATCAATAGAATCTTGAGCAGACGAATGAAAATCGGGTCCAGAAACCCTCAAACTTTCAAAATAAGGAGATGCAATAAAATGAGGAGTGTAAGTTTTTAGGGATGAAGAAGGACCAAGTTTAAGCTTGGTTTTACTAGAGAGATCAAATACATGATTAGAGAACGAACGAATATCTTCATAAAGGCTTTTCGGGATTCCATGATTGATGATATTGAAGAAACCCCATTGATGACAAGCTTCAGAAAGTGAAGATATAGAAGAAGGATTTAATGGCTTGGAAAGGTCTACACTTGGGAGATTTAGTGTTGTTTCATAGCAAGAACTTGAAACCATTTTAGTATGTAAACAAATAATACTCCTCAAAAAGTGTTTGCTTAATGTGTTTCTTGGTAGGTTTTAGGTGTAGGGTTAGTTATTTATATAGATTAGTTGCTTTGAAGGTGGTTTGTTTCTATTTTGGATTGTTTATTTCGTTATATTAAAAGTATAAATAAATCAAATCAATTGAAACAAATCCCGTCTTCCACGAGGTTTAGAGGAGGTGAGATGTAGATAGTCTTACCCTTACTGAAGATAGAAAGGTTGTTTCCGTAGGACTTCCGGCCTTTTTGTAAGGAGTGATGATCAAACCTTCGCATATATATGTGTCTAAAGGAGAAGGATTTTTCCAACTCGTCTAACCCTGTTTCGTTATATAATAAGTAAGGTTTTTTAAATAATCCGTAGGGGAATAAATTAAATGATTACTCAATAAGATGCCCAAACTTCATATTACGTTAGGTGCAACACTTTGAAGTCACGATCGACTCCTAGCTATATAGTAATTTACAATCGTGAAATGCATGGATTTACTAAGTATTTGAGAATGATCGTGGTTTCTTTCAGATTGTTCGAATCGTTTGATGTATCTATACTAGTTATGAGCTATTAAGTTATTTTATTATTGACGGATGTTTTGACGATGTAATATAACTTAACATATTTTGTCGATCAAATTTATATGTAGCTGAATTACAGCAATGGCTTGTTTTTTTTTTGAACGGCAAAAATTTATTAAACTAGCAAGGAGCTAGAAAACAATTACAAGGAAATAAATTGTGGATTTATAGGACATGATAAATGTTAGGGCCAACGACCAATAATACACATTGACACGCACAACATGCATATAAACTACCCATCACTAGGAATTAATATATAGAGAAAAGTGTAGAACACTATCTAATCAAAGAACAATTCACTTCATCTCAACCATCCATTTTATTTTCATCTAATGGTTTAGATTAATTTTTATTTTTATTTAATTAAAAAACCCACTTTCATCCTATTTTTTTAAAATTAAATATCTCACAAACCGTTAATCGTTACGCAAAACGAAACATACCATCGCGACGAGAATTAAATCATCTTTCTATAGGAGGTGGCACTTCTATATACTTTCGAAGTACTTTTTTTTTCGATTATTTTTTTGATTCAGTCTGAAAATCACAAGGATTTTACGAAATCACATGTGATTTTGATACAAATACATGTGATTTTTTCTGACATGTGACGTGCAAAAAAAATTTCGGAAAAAAAAGTCGGTCGAAAGTATTTAAAGTGACTTCTTATAGAAGATAAAAAAAAATACTCGTCGCGATACTTTCGACGGAACTTTTTTCCCGATTTTTTTTCAATCAGTCTGAAAAATCGCAGGTGATTTGTGATACACAATCACATGTGATTTCATTAAATAGTGTGATTCTTTTCAGACGTTACTGAAAAAAAATCGAAAAAAAAGTATTCGAAAGTATATAGATGTGCCTCCTTTATAAAAAGATTAAAAAAAATACTAGTCGCGATACCTCTCGACGATCTTTTTTCCCATTTTTTCAATCACGTCTGAAAAAATCACATTGTGATTTGTATCACAATCACATGTCGACTTTCTTAAAATCACAATGTGATTTTGTCAGGACGTGTTGGGAAAAGAAAAAAAAAATTAGTTCGTTCAAAAGTATATAAAAGTGCTCCCTCTATAGAAAGATAAAAAGAAATGCTCGTCTGCGATGGTGTATTTTTGGTTCGGTTTAACTATTATCGTTTGTTAGATATTTGAGTTTTTAAAAAAAAGATGGAAAGTGGGTTTTTTTTTTATGATTTGAAAAAATGACACGTGGTTTGATTCAACACCCATTCTAGTGCGTTCTTTAAGATGACCATGTTCTTTATGGATCTCACCTCTTAATATATATAACATTTGTGGACAAATCCACTGTCGTTTTGACAGTGGGCCACAATGCTACAGTATCGGACTCTTATTTTGGGCCAGTAACGAATTTTTGGTTTTGTTTTTGTGATTTTTTTTTTCTTTTTTTTTCTTTAAAATTTGTATGCACAAAGTAAAGAGCGAAAAAAATATTACAAAAGTTCCGATTTATTCAGATAAAAAAATACCAGTGGATACATCTTCGTACCCTAATAACTTTATAACATTTGTGGACAAATCCACTGTCGTTTTGACAGTGGGCCACAATGCTACAGTATCGGGCTCCCATTTTGGGCCAGCCCGATTTTGGGTTTTTTTTTTAAAAAAAATTTGTATGCACAAAGTAAGAGGGAAAAAAATATTACAAAAGTTCTGATTTATTCAGATAAAAAAAATACCCTGGAAACCCATTTCGATACTAATAACTTTAAAATAATGAATATGGTCACAAACTTACAATCAGTATATTAAAAATACCCATATAGCGAAAAAAAAACAAACACTTAAAAATGAGGCTCTCAACAATATAAGCCATATAAAAAAAATTATTATCTATATATCATGTCTGGACAAAACCTGACCCAAAAAAAAGATATCGACACCGTTCCCAAAAAAAAGAAAATATCTCGGGAAAAAAAATTAACCTGTCCCAACGCAAAAAAAAATCCCGAATCTAAAAAGATGAAATATCCGGGAAAAAATTAGCCAAAAAAAACCCCCAAAAATAGCCTAAAATCTGGCCCAAAGTAAAAAAAAATACAAAACGGAGGGGTTATAACAAGATTCAAACAAAAGGGTAGAAGTAATTTAGATCGATGATTTTGGGGGTGGATGATTTTGGGGGTGGAAATCCAGCAATGGCTTGTGGTTTTCCTTAACTAACTGACTGTGATTTCCAGATACACATATAATTTTACTCAGAAAATTGCAAATGGCAAAAAAAATAGGACATGGTAAATGTTAGGGCCAACGACCAATAATACACATTGACACGCACAACATGCATATAAACTATCCATCACTACTAGGAATTGAATACATTTAGTGCAATTGGCTTAAACAGGTCGGACCAAGGGAGGTTACCGAGGATGCACTTACGAGAACCCAATACATTTTTCTTGCGTCTTATGAATTTATTTTACCAATTTTTTTTTTTTAAATGCATCTAAAAGTAATTTTTTGTTACGATTTTATAATACTTTTCATAAAATGAACCTCGTGACTTTTGGTGCCCTAATGCATGGTTGACAACTATAACCAGAAATAAACTTATTTTTCACTAATAATCTCCATAGAATCATTCAATATAGTCTTCATTATTTCCATCACTTTATCATTATTTGACAACACTCGACGAGATTCTATAAAAACCTGTTTTTGTTAATAATAAACACGAGTTGCAATCAAAAATGTTTGTTTATCGTATAGATGCATATATAATTGAAGACTCTTCTGCTACCTAATTAGTTTATGAAATTAATTTGAACACACCTGGGAAGTCATGGTCAAGCCCTGTGTATATAGTAAGTAGCATGACACACTATACAATTGCAACAAGCTGGGAAAAACAGCTGCACAAAATGTATAAAGAATTACCAAATGGAAATATGGCCAATAGGATGACATAATTAAGCAGTCATATAGTTATTAGCATTATTTATATCTAGAAATTACGAAATAAAATATTGAACTTCTAGGGAATTTTTATTCGTATATAGATTTTTTGCTCATAGAATAAGAATCAACTTTTCTAAATATACCAATTTGGTACGCGAACTTTGATAAAGCTGTGTAAATGTAACGCATTTTCAAAAGTGTTCAAATCTGCACATTCTAATGACGTGTCATACCGGAAAGTTTGACACCTGACACCATTTACAACGTGACACATAATCAAAACGTGCAGATTGAAACATTTTTTAAAATGCGTTACATTTACAAAAATTAATTTGTTGCTATTCTATAACCAAAACCCTTATATAAAAACTTTTGTAATATCAAAACTTTTTTACAAGCTATAAAAGTTCATAAAGATGTATTAACTTGATCTTAAGTTTCAAATCCAACTATCAAGACATATATTACTTCTTCTGGACATTAATAACTATTGAGTTACAAGTCATTACTAATAAGATATTAATTGCGTTACAAAATGGTATACTAATACTCTAAACAGCACATAATGCGATCAAATTTTCGTCACACTTTGATGAAAATTATTTCTTCAAACAATCACTCATGAAAGGTGGAATTTTGGAAGTTTTTCTTGATAGTGCCAAAGGCATTAGACGCACTAATCTCATTGGTATAACTTACTTTTGCATTATGTGTTTTATCTAAATAACTTGAAAAAATGTCATACAAAAAATGTGTCTTACAAAACACATTTGGCCTAGTGGTCTGTGAGTTGCTCACCAACTAAGATGTGATATGAACTAATAAATCATTGCTTATATGTAATGTCTTGAAGGTAAACCGAAGTACTATGTCATCGTCGAATGTGGTATTCAGCATTTTAAAAGCAAAATTGCAAAGGGAGATCATCACAAAGTAACATGGAACGAGAAACTTACGTTTGAGTTGTCAATGTCTGAATGCCAGAAGCTGACACACCTAAGATTGAGAATCATGGATAAAGAGTTATTTGCAAATGATACAGGATTTGTCGGCGAAGCTCAGTAATGTTCTTATGCAAAATAAATTTCCCACATTTTACTTTGAATAGTCTTTATACGTAATACTAAAGTTATATTTAATCGTTTTCGATATTAATCTTGTTTTAGGGTTTTTCTTGAAGATACACTCAATGAAGGAAATGAGAAAGGATTTATAGAAGTGACACCAAAACCATACAATGTGGTCCTTGATGATGAATCTTTTAAAGGAGAGATCAAAATTGGACTCAAATTCATTCCAAATGTAAGTGTTTAAGTACTAAAGCTAGTAGACTATAAAATTTGTTACACGTTTGTAGAAACGCGTTTTATAGATACATGAATCTCTCTTTTAGGTAACTGTGTTTTTAGATTTTGATATAGTCATCACGACGTGTTTTTGATCCGTTTTGTTTGCAGACGTTCATCAGGGAAGAGGGGAGAGGAGTTATCGTAATGGAAAGTGTCTATGATGAAACGATATGGAAGAAGTTAGTCGATTTTTGCAAAATGTCATGGTGGAGGCTTTCTTTTTATGGTAGGAAATTAAACCCGAGTGAGTATAAGCGTCTTTAGACCTGCGAGTAACTAGATGGAGTAATAATGTTACATCAGCTTATGAGTAACAGGCTTGTTTCTTTTAGATATGACTAAATTTATAGTATATTCATTTCGACGATATTTTAGGCAACATATGGACTCTTAATTTTTAATGGGCCCAAAAAACAGCATGTTATAATGGTTGCAAATGGGATAACTAATTGGGCTTTTCTGTTTTTCTTCTTATGTCATTTGGCCTGTTAGAATAAGTAAATATTTAATGCACAGTTGCACAGTTAAGGGTGTTCGCGGGGCGGTTCCGGTTCTGTTCGTTCGTTTGGAAAGACTTAAAACTATCCTGTCGCGGGGCGGGATACTTATTTTAATCAACCGAGAACCGAACCGTACTAGGCGGTTAACCGGACATGCGAGTACCCGAAGTGAGCGGTTACCCGCGGTTCGGGTCACGGTTAACCGTCTTTGACGTTTAATCTTGTTTAACCATATAAACAATAACATGGTATAGAACATAAAATGTATTTCTAGTAAAATTGAATTTAAAAGTCATATAAAACTTATTTCGTTACAATAATTGCATTCAATACTCATATATAACATATTAACAAAAAAATATTACTCGACTTTTATAGATTACGATCACATTAATTAATTTTCACACACAGATTTTTACAAAAATGTTTATATTAGAAGCTAAAAAGTCATTATACAATAAAAGTATTGCAATAATCGGTTAACAGTTGTACAATTATTTGAATATTAGTTAAAAAACAATCATGTATAATATGCACGGTTCGGTTCGGTTAACCGCGGATATCTAAAAGTAAAAACCGAAACCGAACCATGATAAGTGGGTTTTTTCGGTTTCGGTTTCTTCGGTTTTGAGTTTTTTCGGTTTCGGATTAAGCGGTTCGGCTCGGTTCGTCGGTTTCTCGGTTTTTTGAACACACCTAATGCACACAACCTGATAATTCATAATTGTTCAAATGAAACTTTTATGTGTTTTTCATTCAAGCACTTTCATGAAACACAGGTATAACAATCGGATTAGAATCCTCTAAAGTTGAGTCAAACATGATACATCATGTTCACCAATCACAAATTAGTTAATTGTATAAAACTTTTTCTTTTAATAAAAATCATGGGTCCACTTATTTATTTTCACTCACAATAAACTTAACATGATCAATCATGTTTGACCATAACTTTAGAGGATTAGAATCCATAACAATCACAGCAAATATCAGGTTGACAATACACTTAAGTGAACAAAATGGGTAAATTTGAAGTAGAAAAATCATAAGCGCTTTGATATGGTTTTGAAAAGATACGCCACTCATATAGTTTCGTTTCAAGGCACGCAAATGTAACAACCGTAATGGTAATAACTTTTCTATATATCAAGAGTTTGTCTTAGCGACTTATCGTTGATTTTTTTTTTTTTTTTAACAGCACTTTATTAAAAAACTAGCAAAAAGCTAGAAAAATTACAAAGTTACAAGATGAGGAATTTTTTAGCCAATCAACCCAACTAAACGACACATTACATCTAAACCGACTCCAATAAAAAGAATACGACACAACATCATCAAAAATATCCGCCTTAGAAGGAGAAACCACACCAAAGACACACTTATTACGATAAGCCCAAATTAGCCACCACAACCCAAAACACACCCCTTCTAACAACCTTTTATGCTTGATAGGAATTGCGAAGATTTACGATCCAAAAACCCCTTCATCGAACGAATCACTTCCATGAAATCCACTCCACCAACGGCAAATCTTGCGAAAATTATCGTTTCGCAACAAGCAATCAAAAAAATAAAATGACTTGACGATTTCGGACGCTTACCACAAACGGGACAAAGAATAGACCGGAATATCTAAACCTCTCCGGGATAATAATAAGACAAGTAGGAAAACAATCCATTCCCACCTTCAAGCATGAATGGTTAACCTTGATTGGACCGATTTTAATCCATCGAGAATTGATTAGACCACTTCCGGAACCTTTATCATCCATAACTTTTCTAGCCGAAGACTACCGATAACTCACCGAACCAACAAGCTACCAATACCACCTATCAGGCGTGACTCAAAGAACAACACTTCCACTAAGCCGTCAATCCGTTCAACTGATCGTTGTTCACTCCTCTCTAGACGCGACAAAAGACCAGGTCAAGTTCTCCTGTGACAGTTTAGAAGCCACATCGACAGTCTTCTTCACTTCCAGCGCATAAAGCCTAGGATATCTTTGTTTCAAAACCATGTCTCCATGCCACAAATCCTCTCAAAAATAAGTACCTTATCCGGTCAATGAATACATTTGTATTAGGAGCAAGCGACTAGGCATGTTCATCGGTCCGGTAATCGGATTGTTTGGTTATTCGGTTCGTTTAGTTCGATTAATTTTTTTAAAGACCGAATACCGAATCGAACCGAAAGCCGAATTTGAATTCAGTTTGATTTTCGGGTTGACCCGAATAACCCGGATTACATCATTTATATTTTGTTTAATTTAATTATAAAGATTTTAAAAAATAAATTATTTTAAGTATAAAAATGGTTTTTAAGGATCTTTCTTATATATATATATATATATATATATATATATATATTTATACAAATTCGATATTCTGTTCAGATTGCCAAAATCATATCCAAACCGAAAACTAAATTTTTAGTTCGGTTTTAATAAATTTAGTTTGATTATAAGTTCAGTTCGGTTTCAGTTGTCAGTTTATTCGGCCCGAACAATAAACACACTGACTCTACAACAAGCGACATACAATAAACACTTGACCCAATGGGCCTTTGGTCCAATAGGATCCCAGATGATTATCCTCGTTCCTCAAGACCTCAACCAAGAAGGTGTGAGTTTAAGTCTCGCCGATAAGAGATTGTATGAATTTGTGAGAATGTATATATTTTAGTTATGTGCGTGCGTCAATATGCTTTTCTTTAAAAACACATGATTTAGGTTTCTAGCCAGCAAATGAGTTAAAATCTAACTAACAAACTCTTGTTTACGGTTAGAACAGTGTTAGCATAGTTATGTACTTATGTAAATGATAGATATATGAATTACATTTTTTCCCAATAGTTCAATATTAGAAACACTTTTGCAAAAGCAAACTATGCGACCTCTTTATAGTTTACGTAATCACAAAAAAGAAAAGAGAAAAAAAGTTATTTAAGCAAAATACTTGTACACATTATTTAAGAACTTTTTTTACAGATGGTCTTAAGCAAAATACTTGTACACATTATATATATTCCATCTTTGCCGTTCAAAAAAAAAATGTATAACACATATTAATAAAATAAATAACATACAATCATTTTATGCATATATTATTGTTGTCTGTAACAATTAACTCCATATTGTTGTATTAGATTAATTCCATCACACGACCATAACTCAATTTTTATTTCGTAATTAAGTTTTTATTCGTTGTCTTTTCCAACAAATTCAGTTGATGGTAAGCACGTCTACGTAACTTGTATGTTTTATTTATTATATTATAACCACGTTGTATGCCATATATAATAAGTATAAAAATAATTAATTTGAGGGTATTTAGGTACGTGTTTCAAGCATTTTCATTGACTTAAGTGGCCTGCTACAGTATAGTAGTAAACTGATGTTAACATAAACGAAAATTTTGTTTTGTGTTTCTTTTTGTTTTTAAATTTAATATGGTGGGTCCCGAAAGTATAAGTTAGATGCATGTTACTAAAGAAAATGTTTTTGAGTGTGTTAAGTTAGATGCAAATTAGATGGAAAAGACTGATATGAGTATATGACGCTGAGATGACAGTAACTTGCAAGTTACTGCACAAGATGTTGTTAGTATTTTTCTCCCAAAATGAATTGTGCAAGACTTTGGCATACTTGAATGCATGAATATAAATCCGTTGTTTTAGTTTTTGGTTTAGTGTGTATTATAAGTCTCTCAATAATCATGAAATAATAATGAGTTAGGGGAAGTCGTATATGGCTATATAGATACCCTTAAACACAAATGATTAGTGCTCGCACATGTTTGGTCTTAAATAGCTGTACGTAATACTTTCATCAAATATTTTACCCCTACTTATACTGACGACATTTTTTACAAGTTTTAGACTATTTTTAATCGTTACACCTATTTATACTCGAAAAGTAATTACATTAATGCTACACGTGTAGTTAAACAGGTAGCAAGATGAAAAGAAGTAATGTACTCTTAGCCAAAAAAACCATTTATACCTTCTCATGTTTTTTTTTAATTTTGTTTATATTAAAAAAATTATGAAACAAAAAATGCGAAAAAAAATAAAAAGTTTAACATTTTTTTTTGTGAACTGTAAACTCATTAATTATCAAATGATTATAACAAATAAGAGAAGGAGATAGACATGCCTATTCCTTATACAATCATCAAAGACAGAGAAAAAAAACATACATTTCTGATACAGAAGAGATTAAGGGGCTGTTTGTTTATTAAGAGGCTCTGAATCTGAATCTGATTCGCACATCTGAATCTGAATATTCGGTAGAAAAGTCTGAATCTGATTCCCATCTTAATCTGAATAAGTGGTTGAGAAATCTGAATCTGAATGAAATAAAACTGTTTGTTTTGATAAAATGTCTAGATGTGTTAAACTATATTTTTTACAATTTCAATATAATACGGTTGCATTCACACAAGAAAATAAATTTCACTAAACTAAAAATATTCTATAATATAATCGATTTAAAGTTTAAAATGAACTTCTTAAAGCGATTAACTAAATGAGTTGCGTTAGAATTGAGATGTACGAGTCCGAAACCGTACCTTTCAATTTGAACAAAATATGAGTTGACATATATCATCTTATACACTCTTTATCTAACAAAACATATGCAATGATTCTATTTAATACCTTTAAAAAAATTGTTAAACAAGAAATAAAAAAAGAAAAACACCAAAATAAAAAAAATTATAACAAAATAGAAAAAAAATTAAAAACAAAAAAGTAAGGAAAAAGAAGACATTAAGAGGTGTTAAGACAGCTCATCCACATCTAGTTCAGTAAGAGGTTTATGCCTCTTACTGCCTCTTAATGATCAGGAAAAAACAAACGCTCTGAACAGTGCTTGCCTCTTACTGCCTCTGAATGACATGAAAAAAACAAACAGTCTTAACGACCCAAATGTCTGACCACGTCTGAATGAGTCAGATTAAGATGTTGTTAAGAGGCATTTCTGAAAAAACAAACACCACCTAACTCTAATACACAAACTTTATCTCGGACAGCTATACTAAAAACGCAAACAGTTGTCCCAAACACTTCATTAGGGAGTAGTATGAGTTCACCATTCATCTAGTTCATAATAGACTTGCTGAAACTAGGCAACCATGTGAGACAACTCAATCTTGATTGCATTTCACTCTTATGCAAACACCATACCTATGATGTAGTGTACTCCTTACACCTACACACATAGAGGCTCATGAGGGCTTCATCAAGAGTTGAGGAAAACTCACAGTTTCGGTGAGCCTTTTTGCACGGAGCTACTTTTCCAGTCAAGTTGGCTTCACTTCAAGTGCAATAGACACTCATGGATACTTCTCACCATGACTACATTTCTCGTACTACTACCTAATTTCCAATCCTTACTGCAGCAACATCCTCACACAAAGGAAGGAAATATGTAGTAGTATAGGCATCATCATGGCTGGCATTCCACCAAGTAACCTCCACAAGCCTACATTCATAACAGAACACATACTAGAGCAAACTTGCTTTTGAAGCTTACTAGAACAAACTACTCCCAAACTGTCCTTAAGAATGCAGCTGCAACCTCACATTCAAAAGAAAACATAGTGAAGAAATAGTAGGTTTGTTTCAGCTCCAATGTATAAGCCATCTGCTCTCATCCAAACCACCCTTATACACCATGATACAATTAGATCCTTGACTGCAATTCTTATACCTCTAAGCAATTTTCATCAATCATTGTCTCATCGTTTTTTTTTAAATTCATTTAAACTTTCCATCTTTCAGCAATCATAGATGTTTGATATGACTCTTTAACAGTTAGGCTTGATAGTTTGAGTCTGACGTCATTAATGATCACATTCACAAGAGTCTTCCAATATCTTACTTCATCAGAGAACAATCTTTTATTTCTTTCTTGCCAAACATGATAAACACAAGCTCCAAACACAAACCCTCTAGTTATGCTAAAGATGTTCTTGTTACAAGGTAATGAGCATAGAGTCAGAACAATATCTTCCCATTCACTTACCCTATCTTGTGTTGCTAGTCTTCCATTAATGGCCAGCCAAAGGATAAAAGCATGTTTAGGTATACAATGTGTATACCAAACAAGCCCTTTCCATATAACCTCATCATCTTTCTCACTGAGATCAAACCACACTCTTCTAGTAGAGTACTTCACTATTCTTCCTTCATTAGTGATCCAAAGAGTCATATCTTTTCTGTTAGCATCTAATACTAGACAAGGAATATTATTTACTTTGGGCAAAGTAGTAGGCCAGTTCCATCATCTCTTCCCATGACAGAAGCCACTTTTGCCTTGCTTATAACATCATCAACCATAATACTTCTCATTTCATTTAGATTGCATAAAGGCCCTTTATCCCACATTTATCATGCCAAAAAAAGTAGAAGAGCCATCACCCAGTTGCTTAAAAACATGGTCTCTAACACATTCCATCAAGGATAGAATCTGTCTCCAACCAAAACTAGTGTTCTGATTAGCTTTGACAGTCCAAATGCTTTTCCGTTTAAGCCTTGTCACATTAACCCATTTTACCCACAGAGATTCTTTGTTATTTGCAATATTCCAGAGGTGTTTAGTCATTAGGACTTCATTCCATTTGCCTAAGTCCTTAAACCTTAAGCCACCTAGAGTCTTTGGTTTGCAAACTTGTTTCTATGTAATTTTAGCTTTCTCATTAGAGCTTTCTCCTTGATTCCATAAGAACCCTTTGAGAAGCTTATCAATCTCCTTGATAATCACTTTGGGAAGGATGAAAACAAATGCCCAATACATATGCATAGATGCTAATATAGAAAATAAAGCAAAACGGTGACTTACGACCAAGATTCAACGATGTTTGGGCATTTTTCGAGATCAAGACGAAGTCGTTAATATTTCGCGAGCATGCCATTAGAAAGAGCACGAGATTACGGTTTTAACGATGCTTTCATCTCTTATTGGGTCGGCCCGGCACCATTTATATGGGTCGGACCTACCCATACTAATTAAAAGATCATGTTTAACATCACTTGTGAATTCCCAGCCTAGGAATTCGGCCCAACACCTTACTTATTTGTTGCGGCCCAGTTCTAAAGATTGTAACCCAGCTCAAGTTAAACAAAGCCCAACAGCTGAATGGCATATCTGTCAGGCCCAAAATTGAAGTCCAAATGGTATCAAACTCAGGCCCAGCAGATAGAATCCATCTTGCAACTGCTTTGGGAGTACACAAGTTATAAGAGGGAGCAGCAGACGAAGATAGAGACATCCCCCACAACTCAAAAAATTTTACTTTGTATTTTTATTTTTTTCTTTCTTCGTTTTTAGATTAGGACAGGTAGAATAGGAGTAGTTGAAGTAGATGTAATTTAGGCTTAGATTAGTTTTATTACTTGTATTGATTTCATTTCAATCATTGTTCCAGTTTAAGATTAAATGTTTAATACTCGTTTGATTTGTCGAAATATGGTACGGGAATGGTTTTATTTGTTGATTATTCTATCATTTTGAATGGTGGTTACGGTATGTTTGTTCATGTTGATGATTCGAGTAGCTTATAGTAGCTTTCCAGGTTTTGATATTGTTGTTTAATCGGTTTGATCTATTGTCGGTTTGGTTCGAGTAGTATATTTACCATGTAGCAGGTTGTGGTTTTGATTTAGATCCGTTTGGTTAATTGGTGTAAGGATCTGGTTGTTTTATTGTAGAATGAATTCCGGATGATTGGTATTAATTCGACAGGTTGAAGGTATTTCCAGGTGGGAAGACATAGATTTATAGCAGTAGCACGATTAGGATGTGGCAGCTATATTTCTTTCTTTTTAGTTAGTGTAGGAGAGCAGATTTAGAATATGGGATTTGGCGTGTATGGAGCGCGTCTCATCTCATCTCGCCATTCTACATCCCTCGTCTCATTCGGTTATCTCTTCCCTTTTATTTCTTTATTTTTATCTATGTTTATGCTTTTTGCCATGTTTAGCTTAGTGATGATCATTGTTGGGTTATTGGTTGATTTTAGCTTAGTTATAATGTTTAGCGAGTAGATTTGTGGTATGCTTGTTAAGTGACCGTGAATAGTGAGTTAAGTGTGGATTAAATAGTAAATTATTGATTAATAATTTTTGGGTTATTTAGACTTCTTATTTGAATATTTCAAAGGGCAAAAGCTGGAGAAATAATCAAACATCAAATCTAGTAATCAAGACTTATATAAGATATTGTTTTCAAAATAAACCAACATTGTGAGAAAATAATGTTTTTACGGGTATTGATTCGTCATCATTTTAAAGTAATTTGTACCAAAATAAATAATTGTTTTCAATATAAACCAATGTTGTGAGAAAACGATTTTTAAACGGGTACTAATTCTTTATTATCTATATCTTTCACACTTAACGATCTTTTCGCCTCACTTGACAAGCATATCCGTTTTAGTTCTATCTTAGTATTTTATTTAGCTTATTATTATATAATTAGTATAACTCAAAACCAAATACCAAAAAGATAATCAGGCATCAAACGCCAAACATCGACGTAAATCTCAATTCAATTCTCGTTGGGATACGACTCCGGAAGATTTAATTATCACTTTTCCTAAAGTGATTCTTATTTCTAACGGGATACTTAATATTAAATACATACGACTAGTACGTATTTATATGATATCAGGAAGCAAGAAGATAAATCAATCAAACAACATATAAACATATTGAATGATTAATGATAAATAACCTTACTTGATAAAAACATGAATTCAAGGTAGTACAATAGGGTTTTGAGGCCCTAAAAACGACCTACAAAGCTGCTAGAATGACTAGGTTTCGTCTCCCTAGGTTTATACAAAGTTACACACCTAAAACCCTAAAAACGGTTTTATATTTATAATGCTGCAAGAAGTTAAATCTTGGCTTTGTAAGTGTTTTTCTATGAAAGACTTAGGAGAAGCAGCATACATCCTTGGAATTAAGATCATACATGATAGATATAAGCGATTGATTCCTCTTAGTCAAAGTGCTTATCTAGAGAAAATCCTAAAGAAATTTTGGATGGAAAACTCCAAGAAGGGGTATACTCCAATGATAGAAAAGCCTGGCTATAAAAAGTCCCAAGGTGCTAAATCACCTAGTGAGGTACAACGTATGCAAAGAGTTCCTTATGATTTGGAATAGGTTCAATCATGTATACGGTCAGATGTACTAGACCTGATGTTGCCTTTGCGCAAAATTTGTGTTGTCGTTTTCAGCAAAATCCTTGTGAGATTCACTGGACTGCTGTTAAAACTATTCTTAAGTATTTGAGGAATACTAAAGATATGGTTTTTATGTATGGGGCAAAACCTATAAGCTGAGTTGAAAGTATCTTGTTATGCTGATGCTAGTTTTCAAACAGATAAAGACGATACCAAATCCCAAATGGGATATGTGTTCGTACTTAATGGTGGAGCCATGAATTGGAAGAGTGCCAAGCAAAGCATTATTGCTATGTCTTCTACAGAAGCCGAGTACATTGCTGGTGCTGAAGCATCAATGGAAGTTGTCTGGATGAGGAAGTTTATTGATGGACTTGGAAATGTCGTGCCATCGAATAAAAGACCTATGGAGATGCTATGTGACAATGAGCCTGCAATAGAGATCGCCAATGATCCCGGAATTTTTAAGGGATCTATACATTTTCAAAGGAAATATCACTACATTCGTGAAGTAATTCAAGAACGTGATATTGCCCTCAAGAAAGTTCACACAGATGACAACGTAGCTGATCCGTTTACAAAACCAATGCCGTTCAATAAGCATTATGAGCATGCTATGGCGATTGGAATTGTTCCTACTAGTAGTCTCATGTAAATCTGTGATTTGTTAGTTAGTATTTGGATAATGGGATGTTAAAACGATTTTTATGTTTTGAATGAATTAATATACATGGTATCGTATTTTTATTTTTATAATAAATGTGTCCTATATTTACATGTTTATATCCATGAATGACTTGTAGCATTCTAAAGCTTTATCCATTACACGTTGACAATATGGGAGTATTGTTAAGATAAGGTAAATGTGAATGTTTGGTTGTATTCTGAAGAATATGTAAAGATGATTCTGCCAACTTCACATGTTATTCAATTAGGTTGAATATTAGATACCCCACCTGTGTTAGCCACTTTATGGATCGGCGTCATTGGGTGCATTACACACATGGTAAAAGTCATGTTTATCCTTAGACTTGAGATGCAAGCGGGTTTTGCAAGTATGGATAACATTTGTTGACTATAGTCTACTACTATGCTGTCAAAAGGTAGTTATAAGGGCTATTTTTAGAAATGTTTTGAAGTACATGACGGACACTTATAGTCAAAATAGAATTTGCTTCTCCATGTGTGTGGGCATAAGATACTTACCGGGGCGCTCGTTGGGTTGATCAGATATTTGCATGGTCGTGCCCAAAGTGTAGTTAAGATGATTCTTTATACATTTGGTGATATGAATCAATGCAGATACGAGGAACATAATCGTTAAACTATGGAATGACTAGTGATCCATATCCATATTTAACATTGTATCTGAAACAAAAGGATAGGACTGACTAAAACCATTGAAGGCTGAGTTGTTTACCAAAACTGCATATTCAGGTTTTTCTGGGTGCATTGATGATGTTGCTAGACTATTCGTCAATGTTAGTATGTTATATTATATGACAAAGACATTCGCAAGTCGGAGCTGTTGGTTTGTGCTCATGTCATACGGATATTTATACAGCTGGAAATACGTGAGCCTACGGGGTCACACACGTTTACACTTAGATATCATTCTATTAATATTTATAATAATATATTTGTATATTTATTATTTATATTAATATATGATTCGACGAAAGAACACTAACGGTCGTTAATTAGTTCGTTATGAATAATTAACTATAAAGGTTTTTTAATTAATGGGTAATTAAATGTAATTAACCATAAATATTAGAAAAGTCAAAAAGTCAACACCAAGGGGTGTTTGGGTTGACTTCGACCGACCTAGCCCAAGTGGGGGGTTGGATTGGGTTTTGAGGTATCTTTTCCTCTAAGGTATGTATTTTAGGTGAACCATAAATTCACCTAGTATATAAGGAGGACCCTAGAGCTCATAATTCTTATCCCTCTTTTTCCTTTCTTGGTCGAACGAAACAAACGACCCTTTAGGGTTTTTCGGTTTCGATTTTTCTTGTGTTCAATTGTTCATTGGTCAAGAACTAGCATTCTGATTATATCGTTTGACGTATAGTGTAGATACACGTAGAGGTTATTTATTATAGTATCTAAAAGTAGTGTTTGGTTCGCACGTTATTACATACGTGCGTGTACTCGAAGTGTCTTCGATTCGTCACTAGATTGGTTGTTAAATGTATGTTTACTTGTTTATGTTTTTTATGGTTATATATATATGCTATATGTGATCTATATCCGTTGTGTAGCTCGTTTAATATTAATGTAATATTATGTTATTTAGATAACGATTTCCAATATGGTTTAGCTACATACTTAACTCCTACATCTTGTCTTACTTGATGCTTATTCCCCTTAGTACCATAATACCCCTTTTTATTATCACTAGCATCTCTTTTATTTTTTACTTCCACAAATCCTTCCTCATTAATTCCATTTTTCATTTGATCATTACCAGCTTTATGGGTAGTCTCTTCTATTTTAGGTTTCATCTTGCAATACTGCACTGAACGCCCAAATGCACAGCAATGACTACACCTGTAAGGCTTCCATGTGTATTCCACTTTAACCCACTTGGTTCTCTTTACATTCTTTAATTCATCAACATAGCTAATCTCAACTTTTTTAAGAAATTCATCTTCTGCATTAATCTCTACAAGCACTCTGGAAAATCCAAGTCTTCCAGATCCTTCCTTACACATATCAACAGTTATCTTGTCCATTTTAATAGGTCTCCCCAACCTACTGGATATAGTACTAATTCCCTTGACACTCCAAGCTTCGAGGGGTACATTAAGTAATTTTATCTAAACAGGGATTTTAGAGGGAGTTTCTTTGGGTATGATAGCTTCAGGATCTTGTTTTTGAACAAGTAAAGGTTTCCCACTAATATTCCATGGAGTCTGATCTATAACATAGTTCATACCTTCCTCATTTCTAAACTTGAAATAACACATTTCATCACCATCAACCACTATGTCTTTTAACCCATACCTGCCCCCACATTATCCTAATATTGTATTTTAGCTCATTGACACTCATTCTGCACCCCACAAAGTATCCACATATAGTTAGTTTCCATTTTTGGCAACCTTCCTCAACAAGTTCTTCTTTAAAGATCACAACCTTATTCCCTTTCTCATTCACAGTGGTAGGCATATAGAACAAATCATTTTCTTTAAGGTTCAGGTTATGAATAAGCTTACTGACATATGACTTGTTACTGCCTTCCTTTTGTTTAGGCTTAACAGTGTCCTGATAGTCAGAACAACAATTCATATCCTTTGCCTGATTAACAGAACCTTCCCTATCAGCTTTTTCCTTTGTTTCATTAGCAACTTCATTATCAATCCTTTCAGTCTCAATATTCACACTCATGGATTCATTGTTACCAATTACATCCTTGTTTCTGCATTCTTCCTGAACAACTTCATTGAACCCATTATTACCTCTATTCTCAACTCTCTCTTTCACTCCTCTAACTTCCTCAATAGTATTTATTTTCACTACATTCTCCTCAGATTTCATAACATCACCCCTAATCTCACCATTATCCTTCATCATCTAACTATTCACAGTTTCAACATCCCCATCAAAATCAACTGTTCCATTCATATTATCACTAACAGTTTTATTCTTTTTGGTTCACTTTTCTATTTTTTTTAATTCCTACTTGAATTAGTAACTGAATTATCAAAGATCTTAGTAGGCTTAATAGTTCTTTTAGACCTCATACTTAGGGTTTCAAACAAATTGGGGGAAAACATCAATTTACCAGAGTAACACACAATAATGATCAAATACAAGTATCAACCATCATGTGGTGTCTAATTAGATCATAATCCTTGAATTTGAGCAAGAAAATTTGAAATCCAATTTTGGCGCCAAAATTACGAAATGGTGGATTCTGATTTAGACACTCAAAATCATCAAAAGTCACCTCAATTTGTGCGGAATCAAAAGATGAATCTAAAGCACTAATTAGAATTGAAAACTAGACAGAAAATGCTTATAAAGTTTAACATGACAAAAGTATTAAACTGTCAAGAAGTATAGAGCATAAACCAGGGTTCTAAATATCGCGATATAGCGGCGTCATAGCGTCGCCATAGCGCGAAGCGTGGCATCCACGTTACGAAACAGGCCAAGGCGTCGTCTCTAGGCGTGGCGTGCAATATAGCGTCATATAGCGTGATAAAGCGCGCTATAGCGCATAGCGTGGCGAGTTTTTTTGAAGTGTTTAAGGGATTTTCTAAAACTTGAGATTTATACTTGGATTTACTAATATTTTAGATTGATGCTTGAATTTAATATTATTTACTACTCATATTATTCTAAATTGTGATATAATCTATAAATCTATAAATATTTTTTGCCGCCTTAAGTCACGCCTTAAAAACGTCATGTCGCTACGCATCACGCTAAAGCTTGAGGCTTGGCTATGCCGCTACGCCACGCTTCACGCTATTTATAACCTTGGCATAAACTGATAAAACTGTGTTGCACTGTAAACAAGAAGACAAAAATGAATGTTTTGTACTTTTTCGGTAGGGCATAGTGTACCAATAGTAGTACCTCCAAATTATTGTCCACATATACAAAACACACATCTATACTACTTTATAAAGAGAATCCACTCAAAGTGAAAAGTGGAAAAGTGAAAAGTGAAAAAACAAGTTTATAAACTAAATGTACAAGTAATGCATGCAAAAAGGCCTAAATCGGGTAATGAATTGACTAATTAAAGGCCTAAATCGGGTAATGAATTGATAATTAGGATGAAAAACAAGTTTCAACCATGTATATTAATTCGCTGAACAATCAAGTATAAAAAGTCCACTCTTAATTCGGGTAATGATTGAATTATTACTCTTTAATTCGGCTGAAAAATGTTATTCACGGAATGCATTGAACAAGGAATTATTCAAGGAATGTATATGAATGTGGAAAGTATTCAAGGAATGCATTGAACAATCAAATAAAATACAATAAAAAGTCTACTCCTACATCTAAACTGGAAAAAGTTTTTGATTTAATTGATTTAATTTTTACATATTTAATGCATTAAAGTGGCAGGTTTGAATGTATTAAATAACCATATCTAATTTGGTCATGTAACCATTAATTTCTACAATTATGGAGGCTAATTATGAAAGAAATTAATGCGCTCATTAATTTCCATTGACTATAGTTTGGGTAAATCCCCTATAAATAGGGATCACAATTGCATAGAAAAAACACACATAAACACTTATTCTTCTCAATATCCAGCTTCATCACATTCACAATTTTTTACTTTCGTTTTGGTTTTCAGTTTTAGATATCATGTTATGCGTATCATCGTAAACCACTTCTACCATGTTTTCATACTAATTTATTCATGTTTTGTAGGTTGTACATTGGCTACGATTGAATCCTTATAAAAGGTATGCCTTTTTTTTCTCAAAACCGTAATTATGACAATATGTTATATTTTTTAGACTGTGTATATATATGTTTGTTTCTTTGTAGCCTTGCATAACGGGTTTCATATAGCCTATAAACTCCACTCCCCCATCAACTCCACCACTACACCATCGTTCACCTCCACCAACGAGCTAATCCATGATTGTAACCCCATCAACACCGAAACCCACCATTATCAAACCCCTCTACCACCGTATGCTGCCAATATTGTAAGCCATAAAGTAAAAAGTCTAGCTGGTCCATGAGTGAAAAAGCAAAAAGAAAAGAAGAAAGCTAGCGAAATTATATGTTTTGCTATTAGATTTTTCATGATCTTGACTTTTATCAAAGATTCATATATTTATATGTGATTTTATTTTATTTTTTGTTTTTATTTGTGACTTGGTTTAAATAAAGAAGGAAATAAATGTTGTGATTTTATCTATCTATACTTCTAAGGATATCTATACTCTTTATAAAGGAAAATTTCATGTGGAATGAAAAGTGAAAAGTGGAATGTTGTGGAATATGAAACTATGGAATGTGAAAAAACTATGAAATGAAAAGTGAAATTAAATGCATTAAATAATCACATTTAATTTGGTTATGTAACCACTAATTCTAGGAGGCTAATCATGGAAGAAATTAATGGACACATTAATCTCTCATAATTTTCATTGACTATAGTTTGGGTAAATCCCCTATAAATAGGGATCACAAATATAGCTACATAATTTAAGAAATGTTGACAACCTTCAAAGTCTACACTAAATGTTTGTAACTTTGACACATTCAAATGGCATGTTTGAATACATTAAATGACTACATTTAATTTAATCATGTAATCACTAAAATCTATAATTATAGAGACTAATTATTGAAGATAGTAATAGGCCATTAATCTCTAATAATTTCCATTGATTAGAGTTTGAAAAAATCCCTATTAATATGGATCACAATTGCATGAAAAAACACAATAACCTTAGATCGAATAATCTTGTAACCCAGGCATATGGTCGAAACTTAAATTAACTTTTAAAAGCCACAAAATTAAAACTTAAGAAAAGACTTTTGGCCAATTAATAAAACGTAAATTATATATGGCAAATGAGAAGACTTAAAACTTAAAACGTAAATTATATATGATTAATTAATGACTCATTAATGAAACGTAAATTACAACCTAAAACTTGAAATTAAAATATTCAAAAATCTTGAAACTTAAAATTTATTTATGGAAATGCATAAATTTGAGTTCGTGTTTTATTATTTGATTTACAAAATTTGATTTGAACTTTATTTAAGGCAATTAATTAAATAATCAAAGCTTATGAAGCAAGATATATAAATTTTGAGTCATTTTTGTTAAAACATCAATTCCGATCTTAAATGAAAGGTCATTAATAATTTCGGTAGAAAAAGGAAGGTGGGTTACCGGTTCGACCACCAGATCAACCCGGTCTCTAATTGACCCGGTCGAGTCACTGGGTTACCAGTTCAACCGGTTCGTTCACTAGGTTAACCATGTCTTTCACAAATTTGCATATCGTCTTTTATTTTGACCCAAACAATCCTATTGTGAACGTTTCACGAAAAACGTCTCACAATATTGCATATCCTTAATTATCGGTCGCTAGGGATTTTCCGTGCGGGCACGATTATGCGTCTAGTTTTAAGAAAAACATCATCATCACAGTTTTCGCTTTCTTATTTTTTTTTTTTTTTGCAGATTGACAATTTTACCTTTGACTAATTAATTTGAAACTTTTTTAATGTTTGTAATAATAACCTCAAGTGGGGATAATATGGTAACTCGAACTAAATTCTCTATCTATTTTTGGAAGTGAACAATTATTTTAGTAATAATTTTGAGAATTGTTTCGCGTAAGTAGTCAGAGAGGATGAGAACTCTTGTGGGGAAAAAAGCTAAATTAATATGAAGAAAAAGGTTTTCAGTTAATGTAATAATGAAGTAATTTTGCAGTATCGTAAGTCAATATCTAAATAATAAAGGTCTAAAAATAGCAACGAATAAAGAGATCAATTAAAAAGGGTTGATTATTTATAACGCGTACTTAATCAATAGCTATTATTTGATATAGATAATACACATTATTGTTTATGAAAACTCAAAATCAAAGATGTGGCAAGTTTAATGTGACCAGCTTAGTGCATGTGGTTACTAGTGTTACTTATCTCGAATTTAAATATCATTTTATACAAAACATAGAAAATGCGTTCATATAACATCGTTTTTCATTCTCGAAAAAACAGGGGGATTACAAAGAAAACAAGGAAAACAAAATACATGTGTTTTGTAGTTTCCCTTGTTAAGATGAGAAATGCATGTTTTGTGTTTTTTGTTGGAAAACACTGATTTGAACGCGATCTACGTTTTTTCCTTATTTTCCAAAAAACATTTTATGAAAAACTAGGATGTACGGCATTAAGAACTCTTGTCCCGCAAAAAGGAAAAGAAAGAACGAGAAAGAAATGCTATTTTATGTTTAATTGGTTATTGTAAGTGAGTGCGTGTATTTGAGGTTTTCTTAAATGATAAAAAGTAAAATTAAATAAATATAGTAAGTGTAAGATATTCATGGAAAATTAAAAGAAAATTTTAAAAAAAGATAATAAGTTGGGGGTGTATCAGACGCGAAGCTGATGTGACGAAGAAAATAAGTAATTAAAATCAAAAATCATCATAATTTGTTTTTTAAAAGACTCTAAAATAAGTAATTAAAATGACAAAACTTATTATCATTATGTAGTTTCCAAGTTAAATTAAACGTTCATTAATCAAAATTTAATCAACATTGTATAAAGTCACTAATAGCATCATCAAATCAAAAGTAAATATATAATTACCTTAACCAGTTTGTATCTTAAGAATATAGTCGCATGTCAATTAACTCAGACGTACGCGACTTAGCGTCAACATTTTTTTGATTCTTTTCAATGTTTTGCTTTGCTTATCACAAAGTAAATATACGGTGACATTTGAACTTTAAACGTCACGCGAAAATCATGATAAATAGCCGTCACGAAAACAAGATTAAAAAAGTTTCGAACGCTCACATTTTTTAAAAATGTAGCATAAAAAGAAAAGAAATAAAATGTACAATTTTAATTCAGACAATTTCACTGGAATAATTAAGCACGTATAGCTTCAAGGCCCCCGATGGGCGGCTAGCTCCAAGAATCGTTTAAAAGATAAAAGAAATAGTAAGATGCGTGATGAAAATAACATTAAAAAGATATAATATAAAAAAACCAAAATTAAGGTAATATGTCATTTGCAAACATCCGCAGAAAAACCTAAAATGACCTTGATTGTCTAATTTCAATAGAGGAAGATATATATTTGGCAAAAGTAACTGTTGCTGGGGCTGTAGATGGAGATGGAGATTATGAAAATAGATTATTATTATAAGCTACATGAAGTAGCATTTGATTTTAAGAGATTATGAAAGATTATTTTTTTTATAATCTCTTATAAGTTCTTCTGTCAAACGAAACTTATATTCTAAGTAGATTATTTTTTTCAAAAAATAATCATAATCTTCTCATAATCTTGCATGCCAAACATAGCCTATACGACTATGAACCAACCGAAAACATATCTTTGTGACACATAAAAGTAGTGTAGAACTATATATCCATCCATTATTTTTGTATTCCCAGCTTACAATTGAATATGCAAAAATATCTCGTATTCTATGGCCTAGCCCAAAAAACAAATATCTTTGATTATAACTAATTTTTAGCTACAAAACTACTCTATAATATAATGGATGCTGGTGTATATTATGTATCATTGTCACTTCTATGCTATTAAATGGGGCGTTTTTATCATTTGATTTTCTTCAAACTTACCTCCATTATCATAAAAACTTTCAATTTTTTGTCAACTAGTGACGATATTTAGAGAGACACAATCAATTTACCTAAATTATAAAACATATTTTTAACAATCGACACTTAAATCCAAGATCCTAAACCCTTCTTCTATTTTCAACCGTTTAAATTAGAAAATCATTCTAATCAGCCGTAACTAATTGCTTCAAAACTAATAGAACAATAAATTGTCCACAACACAAAATCATCCCCACTTCATTATTCGTATTATATTTAATAAAAAACCATACTTACATGAATATAATGATTCAACATAATAAATCGAAACGCACGTGAATAAATCGAAAATCATTAGCCCTATTTTGTGTTTGTGATAATAGACTTTTGTAATTATTATCGTGACAATCGAACGTGTTTTGATGTACATGTTGGTTTGTTATTTGTCGAATCAATGACTGATTATCAATTAGGATTTATCAATTCTTTTGCTCGATTATTTTGGTATGAGTAATTGATCGAATGTGTTATGGATAAAAATTAGGGTTTTTGTTTGATTGTTTTCATAATTTGAGGAAAAAACTGCTGAAATGTTTTGATCGTAATGGATAGTTATTGTGAGTTTTCTTCTTGTTTAAAGTCAACTTTTATTAAGGACCGTAGGATTAGTTTATTTGCCTGGTGTAGTTTTATTAGAGTTTTGGGAATGATGACCTTTTTAAGATAGCTTATTTTATATAGGGAGATAGGGAGATTTTTTTTACCGGGTACATTTATAAAACTTGGGATATTTTGCAAAAATTGACACTACCTTAGAGATGCAAATAAATCGGTTAAAACCGGTTTTCGGTTATTAGAAAACCGGTTTAAAAAAAACCGGTTTTAAAAAAACCGGCACCCGCAACCACAACCACCACAACACCAACACAACAACACCACAAACCCCACACCACCACCCTACAAAAGCACACACCACTCACACCACCAAACAGCACAAAAAACACAAACAGCACTACCACAACAAACACCACCAACAACCCACACACCACACACACAACAACCCACCCACAAACCCCACACACAAACAAACACACCCCACACACACACCCAACAACACACCAACCCATCTCCACAACACCACACACCCACATACACCCCAAAACCAAACACACACCACACAACCCACAACACCCAAATACTACACACCCCAACACAGCCCCTAAAGCACAAACCGCCACAACAATAACAATCGCCCACACACCCCACAAACCAAAACTACCCCAACTAACACCACAAAACCACCCACAACAAAACAACCAAACACACACCACCCACACCTCCACACAACACGACCCACCACCAACGCCAAAACCCACCCACCAACAAACCCACCCCCCACACACCACCCAACACCAACTAACCAATCAACATCACGAACACAAACCCACACATACCACACAAAACCACCCAAAAACAAAAACACCCAACCACCGAACACCCAAACACCAACAACCACCCAAAAACCCCACCACCCCCCACCAGTCAAAACACTACCCCTACCACCACCCACCCACAACGCACCCACATCACCAAACCACCTACCACCACACCCACCCAACCCTACCACACACACACCCAACAACAAACCAAACATCACCACCCCACCCCACACAACACACTCCTCCAACCACAAAAACACTCCCCAACAACCCCAACCAAACCCACACACACACACCAACAAACACAACACCTACAACCCTCCCACCGACCAGAAGACCAAACAGACACACCACACACCCACCACACACAACGACCACCCATTACGACTCACCACCGACCACACACAACGCCACCAACCATTCCCCCACACCACACCCAACACAAACCACGCCGAACACCATAACCCCCCACACCCCCACCCCCGAGCAAACCACCCAACACACACACCACCCCCAACCAACAAACCAACTCCACACTACCCACAACACACTAGCACCAAACCACAAACACTAAACGCACCACAACCTACAAACCCACCAACCTAAAACACACCACCACAAACCACCACACCCCACACAGAACACACCACAAACCACAACTCAACAACATACACTAAACAAACACAACGACCTACCACAAAACACCACGAACACACAACCCACACCAGCCGCCAAACACCCAACACAGCACGGCCCACACCAGCACAATCACCCACCCAACAAACAAAACCACAACAACCTCCCAACCACATAACCACAACATAACCACCACCAACAACAACGACCAACACACCCAGACCCACCCAACCCACAACCACCACACACACCCACAACAAACCACCCGAGCCACCCAGACAACCGACAAACAACGACACACCACCACCCAAATACAACAGCCAAAAGCGAAAACACCACACACACCACCCCACAACCTGCCAACCACGCACACCACAACCAAAAAACCACACACCCTACACAACCCACATACCACAACACAACTCACACCCCCACACATCCAACCCCGACAACACCAAAACACCCCACCACCAACACCACCCCCAAACCACCTAAACTACAACAAACAACACCACGACCCGACACAACCAGACCCAAACATACACAACCCACCCCAAAACCTACTTCTACCCCAACCAACACCACTAACCAAACCAACGAAACACTCAACAGAACCACACACAACCCACACAAACCCCCCACATCAAACATATCACACCAACACAACCACAACCCCACACAACCACCGCATCCCCACACACCCACCCACCACAACCACCCAACACAAAACACCATAACTACCGCCACACCCCCAACAACCAACACCACCAACAACCAACACGACCCACAACCTCACAATCACCACACATCGACCACACCACCCACCCCCACCAACAACAACAACAACAAAAACCCCCAAACCACAATACCCCAACACCCAACAAAACACACCCCACCTACACCCACCCCTAAACACCAACACCCCACCAGCCACCCAAAACCACCAACCAACCCCACAACTACACACACAACAACCACACCACACCCACCACGCCAACCCCACCCAACACCACACACAACAAACATCACCAACAATCATCCACACAACCCAACCAACACCACCACACCACACCAACCCCACCCAACCCCACCCCCACCAACTAACCCACAGCCCACACACACACATTCCAACACACCCAAGCACAAAACCCAACAAACCAACCCACAGCGACACGACACACCCACTAAAACACACCCAACACCCCGGAGGTAGATTCAAATTCAATGGGGGGGGGGTACACATCTTTCAACCCACCAAGCAACCCAACCTCACACCTACACACAACCACCAACACCACAACACCATCATCCCCCACCACCCCAAAACACCACACCAATCCAAACCAGAAACTCACCACACCCCCCAACACACCCACACCACACAACCACACAACCACAACCCACACCCCACAACCCAAAAAACCACCAAAACACCACCACAAAGCAAAACCAAAAACACAACAACCCACTCCACAAACCCACAAACACCCAAACAAACCACCAACCACACCAAACCCCACCCACAAACAACGACACTCCCACATCACTACCATACCACTACCCAGTCACACACACAAACGAACGACACACAGCCACCCAAACACCAACACACACAAAACAACAGAACCACCAACAAACACACACAACACAACACACACACCAAACCACCAACACCCCTAAACAAAACCCACCCTAACCCACCCCAGACCCGATCCAACCACACCACGAACCACCCCAATATCAGCACACTCCAACCAACACCCACTCCTCAAACCCACCACCAGACACCTACCCACACACGACCCTAAACCATCACCAGCAAACCACAAACCCCCACCTACCAACACACCACACGCACAACCCACTACACTAAACACCACGCAAACACCCAACAAAACAACACACCCACAACACACGACAACCCAAACACAGAAACCCCAAAACCAAACCGCCAACCTCACCACACACACCCAACCACACCACACAAACCCGACACAACCAACCCACCCCTCCACCTCCCCCACACGACAAACAACACAAACAAAAACCCACACCTCCTCACACACCAAACACTCAACCTACACCCCCACAACAACACAACAGAACCGCACCCACAACCACACAAACCACCACCGATCCACCACACACCCACAGACTCACACACACACCCACATACCACCCTAGACCCCAAGACACCAGAACCACCACCAAACCACAACAACCAACACACACCACAACACCCACACCACACCCACCTCACAGACCGAACGACCTCCACAACCAAATACACACCACCACAACACAACACCACCCCACCAAGCCCCACCACAAACGCGAACCCCACACATCACACCACATTCACACAACCACACACGAACCAAAAAAACCCCCATCACACCATCAACCACCCACCACACACACCCACCACACCAAACAACACCCACAAACACCACCCCCAAACACCACTCAAACCCAAACCTAGCCAACCAACAAACCACACCGTAAACAAGCCCAGAAACCACCCTCAACAATCTACCATAACCACACAAAAACCGCCAACCACCAACACCCACCCACCCTAACAAAACTCCACACAACCCAACCAAACAACAAAGCACCCCCAACAACACCAACCCACCACCACAACAACACCCATCCCGACAACCACCAAACACCACTCCGCTAGACATACAACCACACCCAAACATACTCCCACCACCACCAACCCCAATACCAGATCCACCCCTCACACACACCAACTCCACTAACACACCTACCCACCCCAACACCCTCCAACACTAACCCACCCCACACCACTCACACACCAAAACCCAACACTAACCCACACCCCCCCCAAAACAACCACCACCTACACACTCCAAAACCACCACACCAACCAACGAAACCACACAAACCCACCTCACCAACACACATCTCCTAAACACACCCCAACACACACCCACCCCGAAAAACACCACTACCACAACCAACACCCCACGCACCCCACCTACAACCCACCCCACCCGAACACCACCGCTACCATACCAAAACCAACCCACAAAACCACACCCCATCCACCCCCACAGCCCACCGCTCAAAACAGGCCACGAACAACACTCTCACTACCCAAAATCCACACAATCACCAACGCATTAACAACACATCTAACACACAGCACCCACCAAACAAAACAACACAAAAACATAACCCCATACACCACCTTACAACCCAAAACCACCACAACCCAACCTAACCACACAAGACAAACACAAAACCCTAATCTATAAACTCTCCAACAAAACAACAACAAACACTCCGACCAACCCACACCAAAAAACACAAACCCAAAAAGACCAAACACTCACCATACAACACAATCAACCAAAAACACCCAACACCACCAGCACGACCTCCAAACAAACAACAACACCCCAGCAAGCAAATACACCAAGACACACACAACCACAACCCAACCCACACATACACCACCACGCCAACCACACCTAAAACTCCCAGCCAACCAACCACAAACAAAACAAAACAAAACCATAACCCAAACCCACCACCACCCCACAACCACAACACACCCCTACACACTCCCAAAACACCGCCCCAACCCCACCAACCAACCACAACCACCAACACCACCCACCCCAAACCATACACCTCTACACCAAACCAACACAAACCCACATCCAAACACCACACAACACGCAAACAACCACCCAAAACACTACCACACAACTCTTCCAAACACACCACCCACCTCCCACTACACTACACTTAACCAACAGAACCAACACCAACCATAACCAACACAAAACCACAACACAACCACACAAAAACCACAACTCAAACACCACAACCCACACGACCCCCCCCAGACACACCACCTCCCACAACCCGTTTAAAGCCACCCACCAAACTACACACACACAAACAGACCCAACCCAACACAACCAACCACACGAAACCTACCTCCACAACAACACAAAGCCAACCAGCACCAACACCTTCCAAGCCCACCAACCCACAACACCACAACCACCACAATACAAATAACTCAAAAACACACAAAACCCACTAACCCGCACCCAATACTGACCGACAAAACCAAACACCCCACTCAAGCACCAACACAAACAAACCAAAACCAAACAAACCACACACCACCAAGACAGCCCACACAACACACACAGCCACCCACCACCAACACCACAAAAACTCAACCACCACCACCAACACAAACACCCAAACACCCACACCACACACCACATAAACCAACCACAACACCACCCGACCACCGCGCAGGCCACACGAAAACAACACACACGAAACCCACCCCAAACACCCACCAACAAACCACCTACCACAAAACCACACAACCAACACCACAAACCACGACCCACATGCCACCCCCACGCAACCGAACACCACACCCCGCCCCCACCACCGAACCCCACCAACGCACACAACTACGGAGCCCCAACAAACACCAAACAACACCACAACATCCAACAATAATAAACCACAACAACAGCACCCAAACAAACAATAAACACACCCAAGACCCAACCAGCAACCAAACCACCACACACCACGACAAGAACCCAAACGGACACACATCCACCTCACCACCCCACCCCAGAACCCCACACCCCCACACACTCACCCACGCTTCCAACGACAAACCCACACCACCAACAATACAACAACGACCACCCTACACAACAACCCAAAACTAACAGAACCACAACAACACCAGCACAATCCCACCAACCACACCACCACACAGCCTGCTTACACCACGCACAACAACAACACAAACACCACACAAAAACCACACACACCACACAAAACACACGCACAACAACATAACACCCCCCACCCCCTACCACACGACCCAAACAAAACAACGACAACACACCAGAACACACACAAACCACACCACCTACCAACCCAACAACCACCATCACAACCAACACACCACACACCAAACCACCCTCACCCCACCACCCACTACAACAACACCACCACCCCAAGAAACTCACCAAACCACACACAACCCACACCAACACACCAACAACCAACACAGTCACACCTACACACACGACCCCACAACACGACCATCACACTAACAAAACCAACACGAACACACCTCACCACAACACCCACACCACAACACCAAACAACCCAACACCATACAACTACACACCAAACACCTACAAACACTACACTATCCAACACAAGACAAACAAAAACACAAACCAACCCAAACCACACCCACACACAACAAACCACCACCCCACACACAGCACTACACACCAATTACCCCAAACCACCCACCCACCACACCACACTCCCACCAACACAACGAATACCCAAACACACCCACTATCAAGCGCCCCACACAACCACACCACACAAACCCCTACAAACTACCCCCAAAAACACACAACCAACCACCATTCGACGCCCCAAACCACCCACACCCACACCTCCAAAGACACTCCACCACACCACACCCAAAACCCACAACCACACCACCCCAAACCACACCCTCCCAAACCCCACAAACCACACCACGACAACCCAACACAAACCTACACCCACAAAAACACAACAAAAACATCACCACTACCACACAACCCAAACCCCCCTCACACAACTATACCACCCACCACCACACACGTAGCGCCACCCCAAAAAACCACACCACCACACACAACAATAAACCCACCCTCGACCAAAAAACGGACGCAAACACCACCAGAACGAAACAACACCCCCACACAGAAACAAACACCACCACCACCAAACCCACCCCTACACCCCAAAGACCCACCACATCATCACAACTACTCAACAGCAACACACCAACGACCAGACAAAAAAACCAACCAACAACAACACCCAAAGACACACTAACACCCCACCACCGTACCAAACACAACCACCCCCCACCAACCAACCCACAACACACCACACCACAACTACCCACACCCCCACACCACCCACCCGAGCACCACAACTACCAACCATACACACAAACACCCCTCAACCCACCATCCACCCACACCCTACTACCTAACCACACACACCCACCCCACACAGAGCACATCCCACACCACACATCACACCCAACACAAGCACAACCACACCACCTAAACCTACACCAGCCAAACACACCACCCACAACAAAAAAACACACACAAACAACAACACCACCTACCACCCTCTATTACACCTATCACTAACACCGACACCCCCATCACCCCTACACACAACCAACCCACCAACTCACCCTATACAAAAACCACAACGCCAAAAACACGAACAACGAACCACACACCAACAACACATTCCAAACAGAACACACACCAACCCTTAAAACAACACCACACCCAACACACCCTACACTACCACAACCCCACACCCCACCAACAACACCAAAACCCAACTAACAACATCCCGCCACAACCCACACACAACCCCCACAACCAACGACACCACCCCACACGACTACCACCGACACCACCCACCCACCAAATCACACCAACCAACCAACTAACACGAACCTAACCACACAAAACAACCACAAACCACACACCACACCCACCAAAACACAACACCCAACCCACACGACAAACAACCCCACAAAAACCCAAGTCACACCCACCAAACCAAACCCCCCCAACCCACCCACAAACACCCACCACCTAAACAACACCAAACACCCCACCACCACAACAACCTACAACGCAAACACCACATCACTCACAACTGACCACACACACACACCGCCCAACCCACAAACACATCACGCACACACCCAACACACCACACACCAACCATCACAAACTCCCCCAACACACCTTACCACCCCAAACACAACCACCAACACCCCCCAACAACAACAACCCCCAACCAACCAAACCCACGAGCTAACACCACACAAACTACCAAACATACCCAACACACCCCCAAACACACACCACCCCACACCCAAAAACACACCACCTCACAACTTACCCTCCCACCACACTCCGACCAAAAAACCCCCACCCCCCCCTACACACGACACGACCCTCAACACAAAACCGAAGCACCACCAAAAACGACAACACACACACACACAACCACACAAAAACCCACACCAACAACAACCCACACAACACCACCAACTCCCACAACCCACACACCTAACCACCTGCTACACCATCTCAACACACACTAACAACCACACACCCTCACCCAACTAATCCACCAAACCACCAACACAACCCACCGAAACGACCACCAACACACCCCATAAACCAACAAACACACCACCCAACCACACCAACACAACCAAACAACACCACAAGTCAAACCAAAACTAAACAACCTACCAACAAACACACACCTAACCCACCAACACAAAGACACCCACACAACCAACCCCACACAAACACCACCAAACAAACCACCCGAAACACCCACACAAAACCAACCACCCAACATTTAACCCGCAAACGACACCACCACAGAACAACACCCACAACAACCACATCACACTCCAAACCCACACCCAAAACACACACACACTACAAACACCCCACCACTAACCACCAACCCAACACACAACACACACACCCACCCACCCACCACCAACAAGCAACCCCAACCAACTCCCCGCATAACACACCCCTCTCAGACACCACCAACCACAACACCACACAACTACCCACCTACACCAATACCAAAACACAACAAGCAAACACACCCCACACACACCACCCAAAACGCCAAACACACACAACCAACACCTCACCACCCAAAGAGACAACCTCAGACACAAACCGCCCACCACACACTAAACAAAAACCCAACCCCCACCAACAACACACCCCACCACAAACAAACACCCAACCACCGACCACACCAAAAACTCACACACCAACATCGCAGACCCACACACCTCCAGCACCCACCAACAACCATTACACAACCACCCAACACCCCCAACCCACACCCGACACCACAACCAACAACCCCACACCACACGAACACAACCAACCTCAACAACCACCACCACCCTAACCCCACCCCTCAACCACACAACAACCCAACCCACACCACCACCTCACACCAACCAATCCCAACACACAACACACCACCCACAACCCACCTACCACACCCACATACACACACACCCTCCACAACCACCCCCACAACCCAGACCCAACCACACACAGACCAACACACAAACACAAACACAACCCCATACAGCAATCCCAACCACACAACCAGACGACCAACAACACACCACCCACACACCCCACAGCAACCTACGCCACCACACAACTAATACCAAAAAACCTACCCACCAACACATAACCCACCACTCGAAACACACACAACCACAAACACAACCTCATTACCAACAAACACCCACCACCCAACAAACCCCCCGCACACCCACAAAACTACCACCCCCAACACCAACCCCCCAAACCCCACCAACACCCAAACAAACCCCACACCCACCACACACCACACACCCACACAACAACCCCCCATCAACAACCAGACAACAACACAACACCAACCCCACCGACCAAACACCAACACAGAAACAAACACACACCACCGACACCCAACCCCCAGACCAACAAAAACAACACCACCACCGCAACACACACCACAGACCCAGACAGCCAAACAACCACCAACCTCCCCAACCAACACCAACCCTCCGACCAAAAACGTCCAACACACACCAACCCAACCACTACACACACCAACCCCACAACAAAAAACACACCGACACACAACCCACAACCAACTCCACACCCATATCCAACCAACCAACAACACCACACCAACACCACAACCACCACCACCACCCCCACTACACCCCCAACACCGACACAACCACGACACACCATCCCGCACCACCAAACGAAACCCGACCAACCAGGAACACACACCACCCAACACCACGACACCACCGACCCTTCCACCCAACACCACCCACCCCATACAACGCACACGACAAAAACCACGAACCCCCAAAACCACAACAACACCCACGACCAAACACCCAACGCAAAACACCCGCCAAACCACCACACATCACCCACCCAAACACAAAACAAACAAACCCCAACCCACAAACAAACACCACACGCAACGAAAAACCACAAGCGATAAACAGACCCCCGTAACAAATAAAACCACACGACCCACACCCACCCAACACACAACACCAACCAAGCCAACACTCCCACACCACACACACCACCACCGCACCCAAACCAGACCACAACCCCGAGCACCAACGCCACCCCACCAACAATACCCCCACCTAACCAACCTAAAACACTTACCCAACTCACGCACACCCACACACCCACCCATCGCCCACCAAACACTACCCACACACACAACAAACCACACCCACCACACACCACCAAAACCCCCCCCCCGCATCCACGCACACAGACACCTAACGAAACACCAACAAACTACCAAAATACACCACACAACAAGAAACACAACTACCAACCTAACAACAACCTAACCAAACGCCCACACAACCAACGCCACACTACACCACACACATCAACCCACCAGTACCACACGCCCAAACCGAATAACCCAACAAAAGAACACACATCCGACCACTAACACCAACCCAACTACTAGAACTACACACCCCCAACACACCAACCACACCACCACAACAGCCAACACACCGCACCCCAAACAACAACTCACCACAAGCAAAACACAAGCACACCCAGCCACAACCGACAACCAAAACCCACCACCCCTCACTTAACCACACACCAACACCCCCAACCCACCACCCAAACCCAACAACCACGTACACTACAACTCCCCCACAACTAACCAACATACGAAACCACACCTTAGCAACACACCCACGACCCACACCCAACACAACCCACCTCCACAAACAACACACCCCACCACACCAACCACCAGAAAACCACACCAAACCACCAACACCACACAAACAACAAAACCACAACTACCCACCACCACACACACAACACCCCCACACTCAACACCACTAAACACACCAGACACGCACACAACACCGACCACGACAAACACAAACCCTACACCAGAAACCACCCTCACCCAACACCAAACACACACATTGATGCCGTGCACACAAAACCCATCAAACACACACCCTCCACCCAATTGAAAACCAATCTAAAAACTCAAACACACCCACAAATAAAGGCAAAAACACTATGAAACCTCACAAGTCCACCAGCAACCCAAGCCATACCTCCCCATGTATAATCCATCCGCATACCCTCTCACACAGCCACTGCCCATATATAACTGAGCCTCTAACCAACCCCAAACTGTCCGCACAATAGAATCCACAAATGTCGACCCCCGCAACACGAAACACTTCAACCAAACCTACCACTAAGAATCCAGAATACACAAAGTTGCATGAAATCACCAAAAAAACCCCACCAATTTACACACAAAACTATGGCCTACCCTAACAGAACACATCCATGAGTTATGATTTTTGATTAGGATACAACTAAGATAGTATATTTAAGTATGGTAAAAATAAGTTTAATAAAAAATACATTTTAAGTAAAGAAAATGAGCTCGAAAGTTGACATTTTATTGTAACTTTGTTTTTAAACTTCAAATGATATTTTTATACACCAACCATGTATTGGTGACTTATAATGATACAAGAATGATAAATATGAGTGAAATGAGATGCTAATTATAAATATGAAAAACATGAGGTTTTTAGTTACTTACAAGATGATGAAAAGTGGATGAACAAGTGAACTAATCTAACCCAAGCTATCTATATAACCTAAATATCAATACCAAATCACTAGCTTATCAATCTTTTACCAAAATTTTCTTGCCTAGAACTTAAGAAAATTAAACCCCTAAATCCTAAACCCTAAAAACCTTAAACCCCTGCTCTCTTCATGTATGGGCGAAAAAACCCCTGCTGCCAAATCCTAATCGATTCAATTCTTATTTCCTTTTGATCGTCTTTATCATTCTTTGATTCAATGTATGGTGTGTATCATCCCTGATCTACATCATATACTTGTTTATTTTTTTGGTTGTGATCGAGCTTTAGGGTTTTTTATTAGGGTTTGTTGGCGTGCGTTATTGGATCTGATCTTGATCGTTTTCTCTTTTCTTTTTTGACTCTAATCTCTTACAACGTTTTATTATTGTTGTTTAATCAATTAATTATGATACATTAACGTCTCTTTGTTAGGGTGTCGTTTCTTTAAAGATTAGGGTTTCGATCTTCTCTTTAGGGTTTTTTTGTAGGGTTCAATATGGTAGCAGGTTAGGAATTTGATTGCTGTTACGGATGATAACCTAATTTTTAGGGTATCATTATTTCTTGGTTGTTATAATTGGCATATCTGTTTTAATTGTTGGTTGTGGGTTTTATGATAATGGATAGAGGTTTTTTGTCAAGTAATTCTATGGATAAGAAGCAAAATGGCAAAAGAAAGGATAAAGGAACGACGTTGGGTGATTTAGCAATGCGTGTCAAGAATATCAATGGGAAGATTATGGGAAAGGACGGTAAACCCTTAAAGATGCCATTCAGGAGTGTTAATACTACTTTGAATGCAACGATTCAGGGTCTTGATGAACCTGTTGTCGGTAATGAAAAGGACCGGAATGTAGAGAACGTATCTAATGCTGCTGATGTGGAGGATGTGGCTGCTGATATGCGTAAATGGGATACTTTTGTCAATAATCATTCTCATGTTCATGTTTTGGAGGTT
Organism: Tanacetum coccineum; assembly: GCA_026074375.1. Classification (NCBI taxonomy): domain Eukaryota; kingdom Viridiplantae; phylum Streptophyta; class Magnoliopsida; order Asterales; family Asteraceae; genus Tanacetum; species Tanacetum coccineum. The sequence continues at coordinate 2,567 of BQNB010017435.1, read as the reverse complement.
GCTGATGTTACTAAGGGTGTTGTTGACAACACACCTTCAAGGAAAGTATCAATATCACCTATTGTTTCTATTCATGAATTTTAGATTGAACAGGATACTTTGGACGAAACTATGACGAACACTCAACATTTGGGGGATGGTTTGGTTGCTGATAAAAGGACACCAACGTATGCTGCTATTGTTAATCCAATGAGCAGCCCTAATACATTTAATACTCCCCCTTTGAAGTCATTTAATAGTGTTTTAAACCCTACTAATGATGTGGAGGGTTTAGACGCGGGTACTATAAAAAATGAGGCGTTTTAGTAATCAATGCAACGAAAGAACTAACAAAACGCGCCTATATCTGAAAGAGCAGATTCCGAACAACCAATATACATCGAATGGGTCTCCTACTATGGCATTGGCTTCATGTGACAATCTTCAAAATTCTGAACGGGTTAACTTTCGTTCGCTTTTGAATGAGGAGAATGTGGAAAGTTACGACTGTGCTCTTCCACAAGCTGTAGCGGATGTGGTAAAAAGCATGTATGAAAACACTCTTGTGGGTTATTTTCTTGGCACAAGTCTTGCATTCCCGATTGTACAAAAGTACGTTAATAATGCTTGGAGTAATTTCGGGTTGCAAAATCATATGAAGACTAATGACAGGGTTTTCATGTTTAAATTTGCTTCCAAAGAGGGTTTGGAGAAAGTTTTACAAAGGGGTCCATGGATGATTCAAAAATCTCCCATTATTCTTACTAAATGGTCTCCTAATTTGTCGGTGAAGAAGGGTGAGGTTACGTGTGTTCCAGTGTCGGTGAAGAAGGGTGAGGTTAAGTTACATGGTTTGAGTTTTATCGCTACACAAATTGGTAAACCTTTATTATTGGATGCTTTTACTAGTTCTATGTGTAAGGAATCTTGGGGTCGAATAGGTTATGCTCATGCCCTAATCGAAGTAAATTCAAAGTCCTTTAAAAACCGAAGTGACTATGGCTATTCCGAATGAAAAGGGGGATGGGTATACTAAGGCAGTGATTAGAGTAGAATACGAGTGGAAACCACCTCATTGTGCTGATTGTAAAATTTTTGGGCATGATCTCTTGCATTGTCCTAAACATGTTGCAGTGACTGTTCCTAATGACCCATCTAAGATTGCTACGGAAGCTACAAAGAGTGATGGTTTTACGAAAGTCAAAAGGAAGAATCACAAAGGTAAGAAGGCTGATATGCAGCCTAGATCGAGACAAATTGATGGTATTCGGCTTAATAAACCATAACCCAATTTTCATTAGCAGAAAAAGGGTAATATTAGAAGAGGAGCTGATATGGATCCTACGACTAAAGTGGGTACTAATTCTATGAACATGGTAAAAGGTCCTTCTACTTCAAATTCTTTTGATGCTTTAAATACTATGAACGTAGAAGATGAATGTGGAACATCTAGCTCTAGGGGTAATTTAGAGGAAGAATAAGTGAAGGGGACTAAAGAGTCTCATTTGAATAAGTATGTTGAGTCAGATGAGGAAGTGGATGAATTTATATTTCCTGAAGGGGACAAGTTTGGTGACAAATTTGATATTCGGCTGAAAGGTCGAGTTAGGAAATAAATTTCTTCTTGTTTGTTTTCATAAGTTAGGTGATCTTTCTTATGTGGTAGTTTTCTTGGTAGTGCTTTTGATGTGAGATGTTTCTTGAGATTGGTTTGTCAATCTTAAGTGTGTTTGCCCATATAACGGGCTGGGGTGTAGGAATTAACCTACATCTTTTGTACTTAAACGGCTTTTTTGGTGTAATACAATTTGCCGGGGAAACCCTTTACCAAAAAAAAGTCAAAACGTCAATCGCAAAGGGGTGAGGACTTTGTTCGACCGACCTAGAGACCCAAGAGGGGTTTGGGTTGGGTTTTGAGCTATCTTTTCCTACAAGGTATGTATTTTAGGTAAACCCTAAAACCATCCCTATATAAGGAGGATCCTAGAGCTCATAATTATCATCCTTCTCTTCCTTCTCTTCTTGGTTCGATCACAAAAAACAACCCTTAGGGTTTTTGTGTTTCGATTTTCTTGGTGTTCACTTGTTCATTGGTCAAGAACTAGCATTCGAGTGATACTACTAGACGTGTAGTGTATGAATCGCGTAGAGGTTACTTACCTTAGTAACTTGGAGTAGTTTTCGGTAAGCACATTTATTACACACGTGCGTCTACTCAAAGAAGCTTGTGTTCGACACTAGCTTGATTGCTAACGGTATGTTTTCTTATTTATGTTTTATGTGTTAATTATTTATGCTATATGAATTACATCCGCTGCGTAGCTCGTTTAATATTCTTGTAATATTATGTTATTTAGATAACGATTTCCAACAGTGGCATCACGAGCCAAATCATATAGCGTAGTAATTACATAAAAAACATAAATATTATGTAAAATCCGGCGCCTATATATGTGTATTTGTTGCCTTTTATGTGAAAATATATTTTAGGAAATTATTTATAGTAATAATCTTGCTTAAAATTGGTCACATAATTAACGTAATAATATATAAGGATATATTTTACATGATTTTCTAAAATGTTAAAT
>BQNB010017434.1:48681-69944 GCA_026074375.1 Tanacetum coccineum | reverse complement strand
CAAAGCAACTTTAGCCTGCTCAATATAATGGTTATGAAATTATCAAAAACAATCATGTTTCGGCTATAGTTCACAACACAAAGGATACCCTAGAGATAGCTGAAATCACTAGGAGGAAAATGAATGACAAAATGAAAGACCCTGAGTGTGTGACTCATAGAGTTAAGATTGCCCCACCTGATTACTCGAGAGAGAATTATTTAGCAACCTTCCTACCACAAAAACAATTGACCCCTGAACAGATATTTTGGTCTAACGATCTCATCGAGATGAAAGCAGAAGCTCTCAAGGAGCAGACCAAAGCTTCACGACCAATCAAAGCGTTGATGATGTATCCACCAAATACACCTGCAACGCTTGTTCCCAGGGTGCTTCCAACAAAAAGTCAAGTGAAAATTAATATTTTTATACTTATACAACTTTTTTGGAATTCGAAAAAACCTGAAAAAAGAGAATTACACCTACTGGGCTTACTGAAGGGGAAAGGGGTTTTGAATAGGGGTGGCCATTCGGGTCGAGTTCGAGTTGGCGGGTTCGGGTTGGCAGGTTGGTGGGTCAGAAAACTCCAACCCAAACCTGACCCGTTTAAATAATCGGGTCAGCTATGTTAACCCTAACCTGTTTACACATAACCTGAACCTGACCCATTTAACCTATATATATACTTGGGTTGACGGTTAAATAGGTTACACGGGTTGAATAGGTTAAACGGGTTTCAGGTTTACGCATTTAACCCATTTTATATACAAAAGTTGGCACATTACACAGGTTAAACGGGTTTGCGGGTCGACCAGTTTAACCCATTTAACACATATAATAGCACATAAATAACTTTAAATTTAAAAAAAATCTTAAACGGTTTGACGGGTCGACCCATTTAATTTATTCTCAATCCGAACCTAACTTGTTTAATAAACGGGTCAGATGGGTCGACCCAAACCTGACCCAAAATCTATTAGACTCAACCTGAACCTGTTAATTTTTTTGTCAGTTTCAGGTCGGATTTCGTGTCAGGTCAGAAATTACCACCCCTGGTTTTGAACAAACCAAGGAATGTTATCTCACCGAGGTCATTCCATTTCTCAAAACACTTAAAGAACATTTTGAGGGCATTCAAAAGGATCTAACTAAAGAAATTAAAGAAATGAAAGACATTTTTGAAGAGTTGGAAGCTGAGGTTGACCAGAACGTTGTCCATAGGAAGCATGCTGAGATTGAGAGGAAAAACCGCATTTTCAAAAGAAAAATTTGGTAATGATTCTATTAAGATCACCGCGTGCTAAGCATACCAAACAGACAACTCTCTAAAACTGAAATGAGAAATCTGATAGTCCAAAATACAAATAAAATTAATGTGTCACTACTAATCCTGTAAAACCAAGAGTTCTTGCACCGGGTAAGTATGCCATTGATGTTGAACCAATTCCCCCTCGCAATAGGAATAATAGGAAAGTTCATCTAGATTATCTCAAGCAACTTAAGAAAAGTGTTGAGACTATTCGCGAGATAGTAGAGGAAACCAAATTTGAAAGACCGTTAGATAGATCACTTGCGTCTGCTTGCCTTTACACCAAACACTCTCAGGAACTATTAGAATATGTGTTTGGCACTTGTCCGAAAGACTTCAATCAATGAGATAAAAAGCATGCTTATACCCCTTTAACTAAGAAAAAGCCAGTCACTTTTGAGGTCCAATGTGCAACATTAAATAGTAACACACACAAACATGTAGAGCAACTGAACACTGAGAAGACTAATGACCCTGTGCCTCCTTCTACAGGAGTAAACAGTTGCACTGATGCTAGCGTATCATAGCCTAGGAGCAATACCAAGAAAAATATGATCTTGCCGGCTAAGAGTGTTAACAAGAAGAATGTAGAAGAACACCTTAGGATAAATAAGTCTAATTTAAAAACCAAGAATCTTGTTGATTCTAGTATTAGCTCTAAGAGTACTGTAATTAATTTGAATTCTCATATTTCCTGCAAGACATGTAACAAATGCTTAATTTTTGCAAATCATGATATGAGTGTGGTTACTTATTTACACTCTGTGAATGCATCCCCCTCTGTTAAAAATGTTGTACGTAAAGTTAAGAAAGTTTGGAAACCTAAGCAAGTCTGGAAACCAACAGGCAAAATACTCCCCACTGTAGGTTATCAATGGATGCCCACGGGAAGGAAATTCAGTTTAGGAGCATAATGCCCTTTAACTAGGCTCACTACATCCAAAGTAGTGTCTGCTATTGCTTATGCTAACGCCACAGAACCCACCCAAACTTGGGTTCCAACGTCCAAACTCACCTCTCATCTGTTTTCAACTGCAGTCAATAGATCGTCCTTTGGTATTTGGATTCAGACTGCTCAAAACATATGACGGGGGATCGCTCACGGCTCAAGAATTTCGTGAAAAAGTTCATCGGGACAGTTAGATTCGGGAATGACCACTTTGGTGCTATTATGGGTTATGGAGATTATGTGATTGGTGACAGTGTAATCTCCAGGGTATACTATGTGGAAGGACTAGGACACAATCTGTTCCTATTGACAAATTTCGACTCTGAATGGAAGTTTGCATTCATGAAACATTCCTGTTATGTTTCTAGATCCGGATGAGTTAGAAATAATAAAGGTTCTCGAGGTTCTAATTTTTACACAATCTCGTGCAGACATGAGAAGTCCTCTCCTATTTACCTGTTTTCTAAGGCCTCCAAGAACACATCATAGTTAGGGCATCGTCGTTTAAACACTTAAACTTCGGTTACCATCAATGACCTGCAATAAAACTTAGTCAGGTTTACCTAGATTAAAGTTTGAGAAAGATCATCTTTGCTCTGCATGTCAACTAGGAAAGAGCAAAAAGCATACCCACAAACCCAAAACCGAAAATACCAACTTGGAAGTTCTTAATACCCTTCATATGAATTTATGTGGACCGATGCGAGTGCAAACAATTAATGGGAAGAAATACATCTTAGTCATTGTTGATGATTATTCTCGGTTTACTTGGGTTAAGTTTTTTAGATCGAAAGATGAAACCCCAGAGGTCGTCATCAAATTTCTGAAGCAAATACAAGTCGGTCTCAACAAAACTATTAGATACATCCATACCAATAATGGCACATAATTTATCAATAAATATTTGACTGCATATTATGAACGTGTCGGCATTTTTTACCAAAAGACAGTTCCAAGGACTCTACAGCAGAACGACATTGTCGAAAGACGGAACCGTACTCTTGTAGAGGCCGCTAGGACAATGCTGATATTTTCTAAGGCTCCAATGTTTCTATGGGCAGAAGATGTGGCTACTGCTTGTTACACCCAAAACTGATCCCTTATTCACACTCTTCATAAAAAACCCATATTAGTTGGTGGATGATAAGAAGCCTGATCTTACCTTTTTCCGTGTCTTTGGTGCTCTTTGTTACCCTACAAATGACAGCGAAGATCTTGGAAAATTACAACCAACAGCTGATATTGGAATATTCATTGGTTATGCACCTAGCAGGAAAGGGTATAGATTCCACAACAAAAGAACCCGGCGAATTATGGAAACTATTCAAGTTCAATTCGATGAGCTGACTGAGCAAATGGCTCCTGTGCAACTCAGTACAGGACTCGCTCCTACGTTTCTGATACCTAGACAGATAAGATCAGGGCTCGTACCAAATCCGGTTCCTACAACACCTTATGTACCCCCCCACAAATAAAGAACTAGAGATTTTATTCCAACTAATGTTCGATGAATATCTGGAACCTCCTCGTGTTGAAAGACTAGTTTCTCCTGCTCCAGCAGTTCCAATTCCAGTCAATTCAGTCGGTACACCTTCATCTACTACCATTGATCATGATGCACCTTCTCCAACTCATTCATCGTCATCTTCGGCATTACAATCTCTAAGTATACATCAAGGCGTTGTAGCTGAATCTACTCTCATGGAAGAAAATCTGTTTACTCCTGTTGACAACGATCCTTTTATAAACATATTTGCTCCGGAACCTACTTCTGAAGCATCATCATCCGGGGATATTAGTTCAGCAGAATCAACCTATGTCACTCAAACACTTCATCATCTTAGAAAATGGAGCAAGGATCACCCGCTTGATAACGTCATTGGTAACCCATCTCGACCGGTATCCACCAGAAAACAACTTGCAATTGATGCCTTGTGGTGCTTGTATAACTCTGTACTGGCAAAAGTCAAACCAAAGAACTTCAAATCTGCAATAACTAAAGATTGCTGGTTTCAAGCCATGCAAGATAAGATTTACGAATTTGATCGACTTCAAGTATGGGAATTAGTACCTCAACCAGACTATGTCATGATAATTGCTCTCAAGTGGATTTACAAAGTTAAGCTTGATGAGTACGGTGATGTTTTGAAAAACAAGGCACGGTTGATGGCCAAGGGATATCGACAAGAGGAAGGCAATGATTTTGAGGAATCCTTTGCACCGGTTGCATGCATCAAGGCTATAAGAATCTTCATCGCCAATGCAGCCAGTAAAAACATGACCATCTATCAAATGGATGTCAAGACAGCATTTCTTAATGGCGAATTGAAGGAAGAAGTATATGTTTGTCAACCAGATGGTTTCGTTGATCCAGACCATCCGACACATGTTTATCGTCTGAAGAAGGCTTTGTACGGTTTAAAGCAAGCCCCTCGGGCATGGTATGATACCTTGTCACGATTCCTTCTGGACAACAAATTTTCCAAGGGTGCAGTTGATCTGACATTATTCACTCGGAAAATAGGCAAACATATTCTTCTTGTTCAAATATATGTCAGAATGATATTATATTCTTGCCTCGACCGACCCTAAGCGTGTGACATATTTTCCCCAATGAGATGAGTTCTAAAATTTCAAATGTCAATTGATGGACAATGTCTTTTTTTCTAATGATTACAAGTTTCTCAAAATCCCAGAGGCATTTTTTATTATCATCAAAATTTGCTCTTGATGTATTAAAGAAAATTTGGGATGATTCGTGTGTCCCTGTTTGATTACCCATGTGGATCGAACTTAAAATGACGAGGGACCCCTTACGGGATTCCAGTGACCAGACTCACTTTTCCGTAGTTATGGTCGGCTCCTAATGTATCTTCACAGCCAGCAGACCCGACCTTGTATTCGCCTGTTTTCATGCTGTGCTAGGTATCAGACATCGCCTACAAAAAGCACCTTAAGTTCTTAAACGGGTCTTTATGGTATCTCAGAGGAACCATTAATTAGGGTCTTTGGTAACCAAAAGACACTGCTATGGCACTAACGGCCTATGCAGATGCGGACCATGCAGGTTGTCAAGACACACGAAGAAGTACGTCCGGAAGTGCTCAGTTCCTTGGAGATAAATTAGTCAGCTGGTCATCAAAGAAACAGAAGAGCACTGCGATCTCAACTACAGAGGCTGAATACATTGCCATGTCTGGATGTTGTGCTCAGATACTTTGGATGAGATCACAACTTACAGACTACGGGCTTTGTCTTCAATAAGATTCCCTGTATTGTGAAATCGCAGTGCCATTGCTCTTGTTGCCATAATGTCTAAACACTTCCGATACAAATCACATTGACATACGACACCACTTTATACAAGAGCAAGTTGAGAAAGGCGTAGTTGAGTTGTACTTTCGCGGACATATTCACCAAAGCATTATCAAGGGAGCGGTTCGAATTTCTACTCCCGCGACTTGGTATGAAGAGTATGTCTCCGGAAACCCTTAAACGTCTTCAGGAAGGAGAAGAGGAGTAAAGGATGGTCCTCCTATATCCTATGTAAATATATATATTAGCTTAAATCTAAAGAAATACAAAATATAAAACTCAAAAACCATTAAAAAATCGAAAATAGAAAAATTTAGAAAAAATAGTTTTTCAAGACATGTCTTCCGTTTATCGATAACATTTACAGACCTAGAAATGTCATTCAGTAATGACACGGGTTTTTAAATGAAGCTCGAACAGAAGTTCAAACTTTTCAAACATATCTTTATGGCTTGTAGTTATTTAAGACTGCAATCGTTTTTCAAAATGAGGGAAGCATGTGCCAAAGACGGTTGTTCCTGACAATAGGTGATTAAGTTCTCCCGGGCATGGATTACTTTATATCCATCCAACTCCGACTTAATGTACGTTTTCTTGTTATAGAAGAGAAGTCTTCTTTCTTTAAACAAATGATTTTTCATCTATGATTCTTTAGAAAGTTATTTGTGTTACCCACGATGGTAAATGTGTTGAAATCAACCAGACTTGAATTTCTCAAATTGTCACTCAATCAACGATACAACTCTTTCAATAGAAAATCGGGTCATTGATGAGGGGGCGAGTGTTTTCCAAATTTATGACATCTAACGGCATTTAATTCATCAATAATTAATTGGTAAAGGTTTTTGTATTGATCGTGGTTTATAATTTAAAGGGGAGTTAAATTTATTTTTAACTCAAAAGGCCAAATTTGTCAATTATTTGTGAGTGTAGGGACTTATGTGCAATTTGCTAAATGTTTCCTAGGCTTATGAAACTATAAGGACTACTTGTGCCAATTCTGAAACTTGTAAATCTTAGTAAATACCTTAAACCATAAAGAATAGGACTTTGAAAGTGTAGGGACCAAAATTGCCAATATGTGAAACTTGTATTAGTATTTAAGGTATCAGCGAGTTACTATTGGCCAAACTTTCAAAATATCAGTCAAATCTTATTTCACTTAAAAAACCCTCTCGCGCAACTCGCTAGTTGAGCTTTTCGTTGATTTTGATTTTGTGGATTATCATTGTGAAGGTATCTGTTGTTTTTTGTTCTTTTTATATATCTAGTAAACATCATATATCTAGAACATGTCTGCCTCAATCAAACTAAATTGCTCAAAATCAATAATTTCGCCTTTATTTATCATCTAAATCTTAGTTAATGATTGGAATGATATGTTATTTGCTGGGATAGGTTTAGGATGAATAAATGATGCCTCGTTTGTGTTTAATTTGGATTTACTTTCATTATTTTGGGATCTTATTGATTTTCGTGGCTTATGTTGACTTTTAAGGTCAAAAGTTAGATGCTTGCTGTTGTTTGTTGTTTGTGAATGTTGCAAAATGCTTGCTTTATGTTGCCTTAGTCTTAATGATGTGATTTCAGGATCTTGTTTGCTCGTATAAGTGATTTTAGGTTTTAGCGAGTTTTCTGTGTGCTTAGTAGCGAGTTAGGTGTAGATTCTTGATAGCGAGTTGATAGCCTTGCATGTTAGCGAGTTATGTGTAGCCTCTAGCGAGTTGGATATTACTTTATTATTTTATCATGAACAGGCAACTCGCTAACCTGTAGCGAGTTGATGAAGACTTTATATTTTTATTAAAATATTCAACTCGCTATTTCAAAATTTTCAAATTTATTAGCGAGTTAAGTATTTTAATAAGAATATTCATAGCGAGTTATCATTAGCGAGTTAAATTTCATCTCTTATTTAATTGAGTGCAGGCAACTCGCTATCCTTTAGCGAGTTAAAGAAGATTTTATTTTAATATAATACTTAACCCTCTATTTCAAATTTTCTATTTTGGTAGCTAGTTAAGTACTTGTAATAAAACATTTCAGCGAGTTGTCTGCAGCGAGTTAAGTAATTTATCAAATATCTTTGGGTCAACTCATTCCAAGGTTGACTTTCATTTGAGCAATTGCTCCCAACTAACATCAGATATCTGTATGTATGTCCTGCTATTGGATCTACTTGTGCAGATACTATGGCTGACATGAACATGCCTGCGAATGATGTTCCTGCTGAACAAGCTCCTGCTATCGCACCACCAACCAGGACGGATGATCAAATATTGCCGTCAAGCAAATGGGTGCCCATCGGCAAGAGTAACTGCGTACTTGATGTACAGAAGTCTCAGAGGAATCCTATCTTCCCGATTGTTGTGGCCATACTGAAAAACACCAATTTCTTCAGGGCTTTCACGGCATCCTCTACGATTCCGGCTATCTACATTCAGCAGTTTTGGGACACCATGTGTTTTATTTTTTTAAAAAAAATTTTAAATTTTTATAAAAAAATCATCGACTGGTTGTAAGCTGTCAGATGGATGAGCAATGGTTCAACCTGCACAAAGATATTCTCCGAGATCTCTCTCGATATCACTCCATCCAATGATAACAATCCCTTCGTAGCTCCGCCTTCAAGTGATACTGTTATCGAGTATGTCAACACTTTGGGATACCCCTGTACACTCAGGAACGTGTCAGCAATGTCTGTCAATGCTCTCTATCAACCATGGAGAGCCATTTTAGCTATGATCAACATGTGCCTTACAGAACTGTTGGATATGACAGGCCAAGACACCCTGTGCTTCAGATTCTTTAGGTATCACTCATCGCTCCAACATCGACTATGCTGAAAGGATTTGGGAAGAGTTTGTTCAATCCATACAAACTTTCCTCACTGACAGGAAGAACCTTGCTACAGCTTCTCGTGGAAAGAAGAAGACCGCTCATCTGCTTATTCCAAACGTCAGGTTCACCAAACTAATCATCCATCACCTGAAAAACAAGCACAACATACACCCAAGACCTGGTTCGGCTCTTCACTACTCACATGAGGAAAACATTCTGAACACCCTCAGGTATGTTGGAAAGGATGGCAGGGAGATATTTGGTATGCCGATACCTGATGCTCTTCTCACTGACGCTATTAAAAGCGCACCATACTACAACAGTTACCTGGAGGACGATGTCACAATGGAATATCAACGTTATCTGAATGAAGAACATGATAAGGCAGATGACAAGTCTCTCGAGCCAGCTTCATCTCAACACCCAAACCAACACCGACACCAACTGAATCCTCCAAGAAAGACCAAGGTAAAAAGCGTAAACTGGTCATGGAATCAACTGATGCACCATCTCCCGCCAAACGATCCAAAGCGGGTAAGGTAACTAAGAAGCGCATGCCTAAGAGCTCTCTTCAGTTGGTTGATGAGGTTGTAGATGAAGGTGTTCCAGAAAAGGAACCCACCCATGATGATGAAGAGGCAAACCTTCAACGGGCTCTAGAGCTAAGTCTAAAGAAACAAGGGGAACGAACTCAGGGATCAGCTCGTCCGGTGGTGATTAGGGGACTCTGACTCTGGAAGAATTCACGCTTCCAGAGGTCTAGGAAATGGAAAAAAGAGGTTCGCTAAAGAACAAGTTGCTTCACGATCTTCTCACTCCTACACGACTTCCTCACCAAAGAACCCAGCAGATCAATTCATCTTTCAGAGATGTACTCCCATGCCCACTGAACTCTTTTAACATGCTGACTCTCCCTCCTTGGATGCGGAACTTGCTCTCACTGACAGTGAAACAGAGTCAGAGGAGGAAGTGCCTGTGATTAAAGCTGGAGATCAAGATGAAGGCCAGGCTGGACCAAACCCTGGTGAATAAGACGAAGGCCAGGCTGGATCAAACCCTGGTGATACTGCAGAGTATCAACCTCAACCAAGTCATGTGGTTCATGCTGGACCAAACCTTGAAAACATGGACTTAGAGACCACTGATGCTTTTACTCAACAAAAACCAGAGCAAATGGATGAGGAGTTTACAACAACTGCTTACCCTAATGTTTAGGAAAACCTTAAACTACTAACTGAAGATCAGATGATTCTTGAAGAACCTGCTAGCTCCTCTGGAACCTTATCCTCTCTTTAAAACCTTGATAAAGATCTCAGCTTCACTGATTAGTTCTTCATGGAGAAGCCACAGGAAGAAGAACCAGGGAAAACCAATGCTGAAGCAGAGGTTTAGTCAATGGTTTCGGTCCCCATTCATCAAGACACCTCCTCAGTTCCTCCAATGACCACTCCAGTTATTGATCTCACGAAGTCACAATCTGACTCTCCACTCCCAACATCAACAACAACAACCTCAACAATCACAACAACAACAACTCTTCCACCACCACCACTTCAAAGCACCACAGATCCGATCCTAGTTCGTCGCATAGGTGAGCTTGAACAACATATCGCGGATCTGATACAAAACAACTTGGCCCTGGAGGAAAGGTTGGATAAACATGGGTCCAGGTTGTACAAATTGTAGAATCTCAATATCCCCCACCAGGTGAGCAGAGCTGTTAATGAGATAGTCACTGATGCAGTTGACTGGGCAATGCAAGCTCCACTTCGAGCTCGCTTCAGGGATCTGCCCACCGTTGATATGAAGGAAATTCTTCAACAACGGATGTTTGAAGACAACACCTACAAGACTCATGAAGTTCACAATGACTTGTATGAAGCTCTGCAGAAGTCAGTGGAGCTAGACTATTCAAATCAACGTTTAGCTGATCAGGAAGAAGCACGGTCCAGCACTCCCGATCCAAGCATATTGACATACGACACCATTTTATACGAGAGCAAGTTGAGAAAGGCGTAGTTGAGTTATACTTCATGATGACAGATTATCAGCTCGCGGACATATTCACTAAAGCATTATCAAGGGAGCGGTTCAAATTTCTACTCCTGCGACTTGGTATGAAGAGTATGTCTGGAAACCCTTAAACGTATTCAGGAAGGAGAAGAGGAGTAAAGGATGGTCCACCTATATCCTATGTAAATATATAAAACCAGAAAAACACAAAAAGATTTTCATTTTTATAAAACTTTGCAAAAACAAAATACAAAAATATTAAATCAAAAAATACCAAAAATATGTTTTTCATGACATGTCTTCTGGCATCGATAACATTTACAGATCTAGAAATGTCATTCAATAATGGCACGTGTCTTTAAATGAAGTTCGAGCAGAAGTTCAAACAGTTTTTTTTCAAAACATGTCTATATGGTTTGCAGTTATTTCAGACTGCAACCTATTCTTCAAAATGAGGAAAGCATGTCCCCAAAAAGACGGTTGTTCCTAACAACGGGTGATTAACTTCCCCCGAGTATGGATTACTTTATATCTATGCACCCTCAATCTAATGTACGCTTCAGTGCATTATTTCTTGATACAGAAGAGAAGTCTTCTTTCTAACCAAATAATTTTTATTCTATGATTCTTCAAAAATTATTTGTGTTAACCACGGTGGTAAAAGTGTTGTTTGAAAATCAATCAGTTCTGGATTTCTCATAAAAAATTTGACACTCAATCAATGACTACAGCTCTTTCAATAGAAAACGAGTCATCGATGGAGGGGGAGAGTGTTTTTCAAATTTTATGACATCAAACGGACGTATTAAATCATCCTATACTTAAACGAAAATGGTTTTGTATTTAAATGGGGTTATAATTTGAAGGGGAGTTAATTTATTTTAACTCAAAGAGCCAAATGTGTCATTAGTTAGAAAGATTAGGGACTTATGTGCAATTTGCTAAATGTTTCCTAGCTGTAATTAACTACAAGGACCAGTTGTGCCATTTGCTAATAAAATTTAACCCTAAATCCTTAATACCGAAAGTACAAGAAGTTTGAAATCCCAGGGACTAAATCTGCCAACTTTGAATTGCTAGGATATGGTTGTTAGGATTAGATGATTCGAGTTTGACGTTCAAATATGATCCCCATGCGTTTGTATGATCTGATTGAATGATTTTCGAATGTTGATTGATTTTTGCTAGTCGATTGCAGTTTGATTGTTGTCGATTAAGTGATTGCGCACTCATGTTATGCTTAGGATTGTACTTTCTATGTTGGAATTAGGTCCCTAATATCCTGAATTGAAAGTTGAAATATGATTGAATTGCATGTGATTGATAGCTGTTTGCTTGAAAATGCCTGATAGCGGTTTGCTATGAATGTTCTTGATAGCTGCTTGTCATTTTTGCTAAATAACGGTTTGACAAATTTCCTGATAGCGGTTTGATTATGATATGAATATTTATATATGAGAAGGCAAACTGCTACGAGGTAGCGGTTTGATGAAGATTTAAGTCTACCGCTTGTGATTTAATCTCACCTTAATCAAATATGGCATGTCAATCAATCATGGCTAAAATTCTCATCTAGCATCAAACATCTGTCATGTCTGCCTATCTTTGTTGATAGAATTGTGCAGATAACATGGCTAATGAGCATGTTCCCTTTCCTGCTACCACAAGATCTGATGATCAAATTCTGCTATTTAATGCATGGGTGCCGATTGGAAAGGAGCTCTCACTGCATCAGCTGATGTTCCTTCCAGCTTTATAGCGACAACTAAAACAACATCAACACTTCCACCACCACCACCTCCACTACAACAATCAACAGTTCATCGAGATATTTGGTAGAAGGTTAAAGATCTGAAGAATCTTCAGGAATCTCGAATGCTTCTTTAGTGGAAGGTTCAGAGATATTGACTACCGACTAATCAAGAGAATAAAATGATTTCATCATTCCAACATTAAGGTCAATATCATCTGTTATGTAACATACATCTTGTACATTAAAAGTAGTGTGGTAATCAGTGTTATGTGTCAGTTTATGAATTTTTCATGAGTTTCTCGTTAAACTCCAAATCATTTATAAACTCATCATAACTGACACTAACAGAATCCCTCATTAATTAAGGGGGAGCATATATAGGTTCCAATATCGGCTTGTATTTAATCAGACCACATTTTCTCCCAAATTTTCTAACATATTTAAATCAATTGAGATCCTAAATCTCAAAGGGTTTGAAATTTTTGATCAGGGGAGAGAATGTGATTTAAATATTAAATTTGATAAAATTATGATCTATCAAGACTCAAGCAGGCACTCCTCCCTCCATGTGCCAAACAATTTCGATGATCGATGCACATGTTGAGGGGGAGCAGTTTCATGAATCAAAACAATCGAGGTACTAATGCTTTGATGTTTACATCGCTCGTACCTTGATTGATTTTCAAATGGTTTCATGGCGAAGAGAACAGTACACTAAGACCGACCTTAAAATTAATTTATCGGAGTTATAAGGTTGGTAAGGTTAGGTACTCATTCCCACGATCCTGCTAGATCCAGAGGGATCTA
Organism: Tanacetum coccineum; assembly: GCA_026074375.1. NCBI lineage: Eukaryota > Viridiplantae > Streptophyta > Magnoliopsida > Asterales > Asteraceae > Tanacetum > Tanacetum coccineum. The sequence goes on along the minus strand of BQNB010017434.1, from coordinate 56,978 downwards.
CCCAGGGATAATCCACTAGGTAGTGTAGAAGTCCTTAGGTAAGATTATAAAAGGAGTAATGTGAGAATAAGGGAAAAGTGCAGACTGAGATGGAGCTAGTACTGGAACATACCCAACAAGGTACTAGTAATGAAGTCTCGGTAAGCACTAAAGGGGTTGAAGAATGAAAAAGAAATGTTAAGATAAAGGGTGAAAAGAAAGCAGCCCTCCTTAAACATTAGGTAGAAACTGGGTCACTACATATGCTGTCAGAATCACATGGTTGATTGCTGATATTGAAGACAAGTATCATGGACCCAGTGATACGCTGCATAACCCTTCCTAGCCACTCAAGATCCCTCAAAGGATTCTTGTTTTTATTCTTACTGAGATCAACGCATTTCTATCGTCTCTCTCACTCCGAGTTAGACGATATTGAAAAGGTGGCACTTAACTCCCAAACTTCGATACTAAAAACAAATGTGCACTACAGAGTCTAGAGCCATGAGATCATCTATAAATCTCGTTAGGTTACTAATACAAACTATGCTTGCTCATCAAACACTATGATAACAAGTAAGATCTTAAAAGTCCTATGCATTATACTTGTGGTATTGCCAAAACATTCGAGTGATACGAAAGTACTCACAATGAAGATGGAAATCCTTTAGAGCCAAATCAAACAAGCTTTGGTAGGTAACATGTGAGATCCATTATGGATCAAACTTGTGACAAATGGAAAGCAACGATGGTGTGATTCTTTATGAATCAAACTTGTTCCAGGCAGTGAATTGACGGATAGTTTTTGGAAAACCTTTCAATGTGCTCAACAACTGATTTTCGAGCACATTGACTGTGTATATCTTTCAAAACAAATGTGTTTCTGATGAAATTTGATTTATGTTATAAAACCTTCGATGTGTCACAAAAATAATTTTCTGAAGATGTCACGACGACTGATTTTCAACTCAATTTCTTCATTAAATCAGTGGGTTTTAATGTTACTGGTTTACTCACTCCGTGCTTTGTCTACTTTGAGACGCTCCGGATTTGAGAATGGCTAGCGCAGCTGCGAAACCCTGTCAAGGAGATTCTTTAGAATTCTACCTGATCACAGGCAATATTTATACTGATTAACGGGGAACCATGGTTCTTGCAACCTTATTCAACGGAAGTGAACAAAGACACTTTCGTTTGCTTATTAATAACATATACTTTCAAGGAATCCCGACGGTACAGGCTTAGCTGGTAGGACGTGTCAATTCACAACCCATGCTCACACTTTATATTCCTATCCAAGACATCCTGATAACTGAAAGACATACAATACGCTTCCGCAACTCCTAAAGTATGCTATCATGACTCATAAAAGTGTGAGCATCTGGTCCGAAGGTCACAACATTACATGGAGGCAATACCACAACAAGGATGATTAAGAGACTTACTATGGCTGATGATCTCAAAGAAAGCTCAAAGATCACACAAATCAAAGGAACTAAGTACAAAGATCACTACATCATGTACAAAGAGATCAATGCATGAAGAATCAAAGACTATGAGCTAAACACATGATTAAGATTACTGAGCTTAATTTAGTATTTTCTAGGGTGACCTCCCTTAGGGGGAGATTGTTAGATATTAGAAAAAGACTCGGTCACCCCGTGTATTTTACCGTTTATTGTTGCTCGTAGTTAAGTAGTTAATGTATAACATTCGGTAATGGACAGGGTGTTAAACCCAACGTGTAAGCCCACTACCAAAGGCATTAAGGCCGGTTTGTTTAGCACTATATAAGCCTCTTCCATGCCATGGAAGAGGTGGGTTAGTCATTTACATAATACAAGTTCATTTTCTCTCTCTAGAAAGTTCTCTCTCACTTTCTCACTCTAGAACTTGGCTAATCCGCTAGTCATCTAATCGTGTTATGATTTCCAATATCATAAAAAGATAAAGGTACTCTGATCTGATAGGGGAGGAGAATACCTTAGTATCGAGTTTTTCAATCATCTTAAAAACTGTGGTATAGTTTTACAGTTAACTCCTCCTAGAACACCACAACTAAATGGTGTTGTTGAGAGGAGATATAAAACCCTGTTAGACATAGTTTGATCTATGATGTGTCGAGCAACACTTCCAATAAGCTTCTGCTGTTAAGCATTAGAGACAACCGCCCATATCTTAAATCTTGTACCCGCTAAGAAGGTCTCGAATATACCTTTTGAGATGTGAAAGGGAAAATGTCCTTCTCTTGGGCACATCAAAATCTGGGGTTGTGAGGTTTTCGTTAGACGAAAAGCTCAGGACAAACTAGAAGCAAGATCTGAAAAGTGTCTTTTCATCGGTTATCCAAAAGAGTCATTTGGATATTTGTTTTACAAACCTAAGGATCATGTGGTATTTGTAGCTCGAAGAGGAGTGTTCCTTGAGAGAGAAATGATATCTAAAAAGGACAGTGGGAGTAAAATAGACCTTGAAGAAATTCAAGAGTCTGCCGATGAAGAACCTATAGTGAACACTGACACTCAACAAGAGGTGGTAACACCTGTTGAGCCTGATGATATATCCTTACCCATACGCAGAACAAGTAGTAGAGTAAGAAAGCCTCCTTAGTTCTACTATTTTTTCCATATTGAAGAGGACAAGATTAGTGATAGTACACTAAGTGAATTGGATGAGCCTGCTAACTACAAGGAAGCGATAGCAAGCCCTGAGGCTGCTAAGTAGAAGGAAGCAATAAAAAGCGAGATTCAGTCTATGTATGACAACCAAGTTTGGAATTTGGTTGACACTACATCCGGTCTTAAGATGGTGGGATGTAAGTGGATCGTCAAGAAGAAGACAGACATGGATGGGAAAGTACACACTTATAAAGCTAGGTTGGTTGCGAAGGGTTATACTCAAACCCACGAGATTAATTATGAGGAAACCTTCTCACCAGTAACTAAAATAAAGTCAATTTGGATAATGCTTGCCATAGCTGCGTTTCATGATTATGAAATATGGCAGACGGATGTCAAGACCGCTTTCCTTAACGGAAAATGATAGAGGATGTGTTTATGGCACAACTAGAAGGTTTTGAAAATGCATAGTATCCTAAAAGAGTGTGCAAGCTTCATGGACTTAAACAGGCTTCTCATAGCTAGAATCTCTGATTCCATGAGAAAGTCGCACACTTTAGATTTTCTAGAAGCGAAGATGAGTCTTATATATATATATATGTCAAAGTCAGTGGGAGTGTTGTAGTCTTCTTGGTATTATATGTGGATGATATACTACTTATAAGAAATGATATCCCAACGTTACAAAGTGTAAAAGGCTAGTTGGGGAAATGTTTTGCTATAAGAGATTTGGGAGATACATCATATATTCTTGGTATAAAGATTTACAAAGATAGGTCAAAACGTCTTATAGGACTTAATTAGGACACGTACTTAGATAAAATTTTGAAAAGATTCAAAATGGAGAATTCTAAGAAAAGGAATATACCCTTACATCATGGCATAAAGATTAGTAAGGATCTATGTCCAAAAACTGATGAAGAACCGTACAAAATGAGTCGAGTCCTATATGTTTCAGCTATAGGATCGATCATGTATGCCATGATGTGTACAAGGCCTGACGTCTCCTTTGATTTAAGCATGGTGAGTCGACATCAGCAGAATCCTGGCAAAGGTTATTGGACAGCTATAAAGAATATTCTTAAGTATTTAAGAAATACTAAAGACAGGTTCTTAGTTTATGGTGGAGAAGAAGAACTGAGAGTGATTGGTTATTGTGATGCAAGTTGGCAAACAGATAAAGATGATAGTCATTCATAGTCTGGTTGGGTATTCTTGCAGAATAGGGGAGCGGTGACATGGAAAAGTTTAAAGCAAGATACAGTGGCAGACTCCACATGCGAGTCTGAGTATATTGCAGCTTTTGAGGCTTCAAAGGAAGCTATTTGGATTGAAAGATAAAATAAAGTTTTAGTTGCTAGTCTAAATTTGAAACATTATAAGCAATGATTGATATTGTAATGGATTTGGTGATTAAATAATGGAGATTTGTTTCTTTGCATGTGTGCTACCATTTACTATCAATTGTCATTATGTTTCATTTTTGCATGTTTAGAATCCACTTCCTGAGTACTTAGTTTACTCAAACCTCCTCAATCGGTCATACTATAGGAAGTAAGTATTGATTTAAGAATGACATGGAGTGTTAGTAGATTGTCTATAAAGATTAGATATAGCATAGAGAATGCTGCAACACTCGTATGTACTTAATGGGAATTAAGTATAGGAGAAACCCGTACTTAGAGAGATAACTTCATGGATTAATATCACGAGTAATTCTAAGATGATAATATATTCTATTCATAAAATGGAGATACATCTAGTTTCTAATTTTTCAAGTCTGTTATACTTTAGTTTGTTCAAACGCTACGCATAAATGCTAGTTATAAAGGATATGCTAGGTATGACATGATGAGTTGACTAGTTCTATGTATTCAAAGTTTACTAGTTCCTTTTGCCTAAATGAGAAAGCAATATCCATGGGCCCCTCGATGATTAAATGTTGACTTAAATGTGCTAGGCCTAGCCGGGACTAAATTGATGTATTCAATTCAGTAGTCTCATATAGTCAAATAATTAGAAATCAGGAAACATAATGTTGAACCTAGAGATTGATTAAAATCCATGTCTCAGGTTCATACGATATCAGTGGAAAAAAGGAATAGTTGATCACTTATCTAAGGGCTGTCTCTAAGATATGATTCAGAGTTCAGCAGTTGAATTGGATGACACTCTCTGCTTAGTTGATCAGGATAGACTTAGACCAATTATAGTTGATGACTTGTCCAAGTGGGAAACTGTTGGATTTAGTGTCCAAGTTCATAACTAATTGGTAAGACCGTCGTCAAAAGTAGAGTCGTTTTTGGGTTGCCCTCAGTGAACCGTTAAGAGAGATAATAAAGGAGAAATAATATTAATTAGAATTAATATTATATGTATAATTAATTGGTTTGTTAATTTATTAATAGTTGGTAAATTAATTAGAAGCTAATTATAAAGAAGCTTAGGCAGAATACGAACTAATACAAAGTGTATTGAGTTGAACGGGCCGGGAAGACCCAAATGGGGCCCATGGGACATTTTTGGGGTATCCCACATCGCCCCAAAGAGGTATCCCAACCCCCTCCATCTTAATATAAATAGAGGGGCATGCCAAGGCTTTATTTGCTCATTCTATCTTTCTCATTCCTACTCCTTGTAAGAGTCTTTTGTGTAACGGGACCTTAGGAGTTTGAATTCTTTTCTCTTTGGTTTGTGGGTGTGAGCTATTAGAGGTACTCTCGTTTGGGTACTTGCCTCTAAGTTCGACTAAGGTAGTCTGCGTGTGAGAAATCCGATTTTCTCAAAGGTTAGTATTTTCTTATTTATTTCTTTTAAGTTGCTTTTATTATTAGGTTGGGATCCTTTAGGATTTAGTTCCCTTCTTGCCCTAGATTAATAGTTATTTCCACTTTATGTTAATCTAGTCAGGGTATAGAAAACCCATCACCTAAGATATTTCTCTACATCACTATCTAATTTCTCAGAACTTCATAGACCAAAAATATTTCGTTACACACCCATCTATCTGCTGTACCAAAACTGTCCTAAAAATCATTTTCAAAATCAATCCAAACAAGGTTTTTACTCCATCAAAATAATGTACAATGCCATACTAATTATTACCACATACCCAATAACCTCAAAACACATTATTTCCAGAACCCACATCAATCATACATGATTTTTATATGAAGAAAAATTAGGGATTATGAAACTTACAAGATAAACACAACAAAACTAGTGTAACAACACAAATGAAACCCTCTTTGATCTTGCATCTATTCGAACCCAACAACACCCAAACCAACAAAACCCTCTCTTTAAAATCTTCAAAATATCATTACCCACATAAATAAATAAAACCCTAACCAAGTCTTGCAATTAGTAACCAAGAAAAGTGCTCAAATCTTTTATTCAAACCACCAAACTTTGCAAGGGCCTCTAGATAGATATTGTAGCATAGAAAATATGCAAGAAATTTTTTATAGGTGGTGGTGGTGGTGGTGTGGTGGTCGTGGAAGCCAAGGGAGGAGGGAGGAGGAGAATATTTTTGTGAGATTTGCATGTGTGTGAGATAGAGAGAGAAGTATGGAAGGAAAATGAAGGCAAAATGGGAAAATGAAGTGCATAAATGTGTAAAAAGAAGCCAACACTCCTATCGGTTGATATGTTAGTTGGGGAGGACGAATTTGGGGTCTCAAGGAGGGATATAAATCAGATGTTTTTTGATTAAATTCATTTTGTATCTATTTGTTTAATGTAGGTATTATTTTTAGGTTAAATGTATAAGATTTTGTAGAAAAAGGTGTAGTTTTGGGTATAATGTATAGTATATTGTAGTGATAAGGTGTCAATTTATACACTTTTTGGGGTTGTTTAACCCCTAAAATCGTGTGTTTAGGCCTACAATAGGTACTTAATCGTTTTTTTTCAGGTATTTCTCATTTGGAAGACATTTGGATGAATTACACGTGACTTAGGCTCATTTAGAGAAGACGGTGTCACCAGCTATACACGACGCCGTCACAACTCATCAAGTGACGGCGTCACATCTTTCATGACGACGTCAGCCTGCACCGACTCAAACGCAGATCTAGAAGATTCATCTTACGACGGCGTCACGATTAAACGTGACGCCGTCGCGTCGATTTTCCTATATATACAAACCCGAATTTAGGGTTTTGGGTGTGTAACTTTAGAATAAAAAGATGGTACGAACCCTAGTTCATTTAGCAGCTTTAGGAGATGATTTTAGGGCCTAAAAACCCTATTGTACTTCTTCCAATTCATGTTTTAATCAAGTAAGGTTTACTTAATCATTCAATATATCTATGTGTTGTTTGATCTATTGTTCTTGCTTTATCTTTAACATGCTTGGCTAAACCTATTATTGTGTTTATTTATGCTTGTATGAAACCTAGAATGTAGATCTTAGTGATGTTGCTTCTTGTGATGGATGTGCATGTTAGGTATTAGAAAACCAGCATTCTGTCTATAATTGTTGTTGATGTGTCTAGGGAAACGTGATTGTGTAGAAAGGATACCATCGGGTAACAGTCTTCATACTACCTTGCCCCCTAATATGGTTGATCCACTTTTAATGTATTTTACATGCACTTAGTAAACTCCTAGGGGCCGTGTAATAGTCTTCATACTACCTTGCATGTGCGTTGATCTAGCGGCATACTAAGTAGATGGAGGGTTTGTGTAATTCGTTCATGCTTTAGGAAATAGTTACACAGATCATCACAAGGGTGACAAGGCAACAACACTAGGAGAAGCAATCTAGGGAGTAATACATGATTAAATAGACACAATCTTTTATCTTATTGTTATCATTACTAGCGTAGAATTATATTTAGTTTATTAGCTAAAACCAACCAATATCTCAAACATATGATTTACTTGCTTTCCATAAAATACAAAAATACAAAAAGAATCTTCCCTCAACCCTTAGAATTATGTTAGACCATGATCAAGCCTTCCCAACCTATTCCTAGAGTAAACGATAAACAACCCCGAGTCTTGCCCATACTACACTACAACGATTAGGTGCACTGCCTAGGGAGTTGTAAAACTTCTTGTGTAGAAGTCCTACGACTACCGCACACCAAGTTTTTGGCGTCACCGCCTAGGGAATAGTTAGGTATTGATAATAGTTTTGCTTAGTTCTACTCGCTTGAATCCTTTCAAGTGAGAATTTAATTCCCGCACATTAGATTTCTTGTAGTTTATCTTTTCTTTGTGTTATCTGTCTCGTAAATCTGTCACCATGACGTGTAGCACCGTTAAGAAATTAACAAAACCTCTCGACGAACCCGAAAGAGAATTCCGAAGGCTTAGGAAAGCCACTATGCGTTCACATCAAAACGAATCTCTTGCTATAGCTGGAAGAAATCTCTTTGATGATGAAGCATCCTCCTCCAACAACATCGGAGCCAAACCACCCACACCTCCTAAAACCTTACATAAGCATTCTTGTCCTAATTCCTTCGGGTTCTAAAATCCAATCACCTTTCCAACCGAACATACAGGGAGAATCATTGACTTACGCAACATTCAGCTGATTCAAATCACATGCGCATTCTAAGGATAAAAAACGAGGACCCTCTCCGTCATGTTAAACACTACTTAAGTATCTGTTGGGACAAATTAAAAACGACTAAGTGTCGTTTCTGCTGTTAGAGATGTTCGTTTCTGCTGATAGCATTAAGTCGT
>BQNB010017434.1:0-41229 GCA_026074375.1 Tanacetum coccineum | reverse complement strand
AAGACTTCTATTTTCTTTAAGAATTAATGCCGAATCAGTAAAGGGTGGGTGACGATGGAAGGGTGATTGATCTCTTGGTTGACTGAGCTTAGCTACGTTTGTCATATGGAGTAATATGGTAGGATGTTATGATTTATTTATTGAGAAAAGAAGGAGGGAGATTTGTTGTGGTTGAGTTTTTTTTGCTCGGATAGAGATGTCATAGAGAATAGGTGACTGCGTGTGTTTGAGTTTAGGGTTAAATGGAGTGATATTAGGGATTGAGTGTTATAACTTTCCCTAACACAAGTAGTAGGCCGATTCTGTCAACAAGATGTTGTTGGGCCGGTGTTTAATGAATTTTGATGGGCTGAGCTATGATACATTGAAATGCAAATGAGTATTTATAAACAAAATTGGGCCGAGATTGGTTGATTATGTATGGATTAGACCGAATTGTTTGTAATACGGGCTGTTAAGTGTGGTCACGTTATCGGATTAATTCGTGCATAACAGTTTATGTGACTAACCGTTGTACATTAAAACTAAATTCGGCTAAATGATTCACTTGGGATAATTTTTTGCCATATTTAGTTGTTAATGGATACAATTGAGATTAAATGCTTATCGGTTGCATTTGAAGTTTAAAATGACAAAGTGACGATTTTTTAAGTGACAAGACCAGGATCAAGTTGGATAAAGAATCATGAAACTTAAAGGCTAGATTTGGAATTAATTTTTTGTGACTACGGAGTTGATCGGGTATCACTTATTTGAGATTGAAGTGGCATTTCACGAAGGCGTGTTCTTATTTTATCTTGAAGTCGGGGTTGGCTGGATGCATGACTTTCAATGATAACTTGCTCGAGCTTAATTTAAGTTGAAGACTTGGTTTATCTAGTTTCCAGCAGTCAAGGGGTGGATGGTTGAAGACCTGGTTAACTATCACTTAAAGGAGTTACGTTGTAGTACTCAGTGTCACACGCTAAGACGATGTGGATAATCGCAAGAGGTGATGATAGTCTCATACTTTGGGAGGGGTATTGAGTACTTAGAGATTTGCTTGGAGCACAAATTCTCTACACCGTTCTTCCAACATTAGTGCAAGCTTAAGTCACAAGAACGGGGAATACAACTTCAGTTTCAAGTTTGGTATATCGGGTTTACTTCATCAGTGGTTACTTCAAATAGCCTTCGAAACGGTTGGTAAAATGATAGCCAGAGAGAGGTTATGAGTAGAGATTTGATCAGCAATTGATTCTCACGGGTTAGATCTGAGCTAATTTATTCCTCACACAAGTTCTCAAATAAATGCGCGTCCAAGGTGTTGCTGACTCCGACATGTCGAAATCAGCAAGGGGGAAGGAGAAGATACATCCTTGAGTCTTTGCCTTTCTTGTTCTTGAAAGCTTAAATGTTGCGTCTTTCTTGAATTTTTTTAAGTTAGGCCATGCCGGGAAGACAAATGTCATAACCGCAGAGAATATCAGCGCTTTAAATTATGGCTTTTTGGGTGCATTTCTTCAGACACATGGGGGAAGTGATATCTTGAGAACTTTTGTATGCATTATTTGACTTTCTAGGGGGAAGCGGTGTGAGAAGAATTATTCAAGCGTGAGAAGATACGTTGCTGATCCAGTTAATGCTTACCCCAAACAATCAATCACTAAGCTTATTCTTAAAGGAGCAGTAATATTTGATGTGGTATCCTACCAATTCCGTTGTGCACTTAATTATTCTAAGCTTGTAAGAAAGCTTTGAAACTGCTCAAGAGAGGATTCCCGTCAAATTCCTTGCGTAGACCGATAAGAATCAGACTTACAGCAAGGCCAAGTGTCACGGGGTGCCCCAAACGCTCTAGATTGTCAATATAGCCCTTCATTCTCAGAACATACGAGCTAACTGACTGCCCTTCTTCCTGTTTACAGGCGTGAAAATCACGCGTAGTCTGTAGAAGCTCCTGCTCTGCTTGCTGGGCAAACAGAGCTTTTAACTCCTTTAGCATGTCATTAGCATGGAGATTTTCCAGATTTCGTTGGATCTCTGGCTCCATGGTCATGAGCATGAGTCCAGCAATCTCTTTTGATCCTTTAACCCAAGCAGTATGAGCTGCAAGGATTTCAGGAGCAACATGCTGACCCGCAGGAGCTACAGGAGCAGGAGGAAGTGGCTGCTCTAGGTAATTCAACTTATCATCAATTGATAGTACAATCCTAAGTTGTCGATACCAATCAATAAAGTTGGGTCCAGTCAGTTTTTGCTTCTCGAAGAAGCCCCTGAAGACCGAATTGTTAGCTGACGAGGTTGTCATCTACAATTTAGAAAAAGTTCAAATATTAGTATTGTCGATAATTAAATTCTTAAAAGAATTAACTACCCAATTAATTACTAATAAGACTAAGATCCAACTTGACCTCCCACTTATTACAGAAGGTCTGACCAGTGAGAAAACAAGTAGGGCAAGAGGTAAGCGACGAGCGTTAATTGCATTGTTAATGCAACTCTTAGATTTATGAGACTTATGACATTAGTAACTCATATAGTAATGTCAAATGCATATTTCGTCTCATCTTATGCCTCGGGTCCGAGGTCTGACCAGGTAACTCGATTTAAGTCGACCAAAGGAGAACGTGCGAAAATTGACAAAGGTCTGACCAATGGAAAAAATTCGCCATGGGTTGGAAAGGCCCTGAGGTCTGACCAGAGAAGACAATCCAAATGCACGTGTTCTTCATTTGGCTGGCATAGACTTAAAACTTCATTTAAGGGTATACACATAAATGTGACAAAGTTGTGTACAAGAAGCATGCAAAACAACTTGTAGCACAAAGTTAAGAAAACATTTTGTTAACCTTTTTGGTATAGACATCATATTGTCAAATGTTCTCGGTAGCTCCATTTTGGACGCACAAAGAAGCGGAGAAACAGGTCAGCGCGAAACGTATTAAAAACCTGACTTCTTTTGGGGAATCTTACTTCCACCCGCCTTAAACTTCTCTTATAGTTTGTCCATAATGGGTGAGCCGTACTTCTAATTGACAAATGATGCTATTTGTATGTTAAGAAACCCATTTTGTTAACATTAGTTTTATTGTTGCCAATATGGTGGGATTACAAATTGATCAAACCCTATATTGTACTCCTACTTGGTCCGTAGACAAGTAATTCCAATAATTCCCTCATATGCCGAAGCATGTAGTGGGGCGGGAGAAAATTAAAGATCAATTCAACCCCATATTGCGCATGTAAAACTAAAGCTTCACAAGAAATCAAATTTCATAGTTTTAATGTCCATATTAATTTGTCCAAAAACCCCGGTTTCACAAATAACACATAACAAGTCACAAGGAGTATGCTTAATACTAGACATGTTTAATCCAAATTTCTCTATAAGTATTAGTCCGGTTTTAAGAGTTTATAAAGTCTATTTTGCAAATATTGACTAGACACAAGGCATATCACATATAAGCAATTAAAACAGACTAAAAAATAGATTAAAAATTGAGGAACGAACTCTAATAATGAAAGCAGTTATATTGAAGCATAAATATATAATGCTCGAGTTCTTCAAAAGAGTCTTCCCAGTTAGAGATTACCAATAAGACTCTCACTAGCTTTTCTACTAATGTGGATAGATCACCGCATCCATCATATAGTATGATTGCGTGAGTCTTAAGGCCGAGATAAATTAAGAATAGAATAATCATAGCAGCTTAATTAACTTTTAATTTTTTTAATCTATTCTCTTTTTATCAAGTAACAATAACAATTGCTTCAAGGTGTTTATTCATTATTTATGGCAAGTATTGCATATAATGCCTTTTATTTTCAATAAAAACAATAAATAAGCAAAGATGTTCATGCAGCACTAGGTGTTTAATTATGTGTGTAACACATAAAACACCAAACGAGTTGAATCGGTGATGCCAATGTTGGGGGATTAAATAACTGTTATCCATTAACCATACGAGTACGCTTGCGGATATGGATTAAGTATGGTGCCATATGATTAAACACAAAAAAAATCAAGTAAATAAAACAAAAGGGTAAAATAGTAAAAACAAACCTCTAAAGTCAACTTGCAAATGAATAAAACGAAGTTTATAGAAAATGCACTTCCGAAACTAGTGGATTAAATTTTCACCTCTACGGTTGCTCACACAAAACACGTCATAACAAGTACGGCCACGATGCTAGTCGTCTGCTTCACGTTAACCTAAAAACTATTGTTTACTTGAACATAGCTTGTAAAACCAAATTGAAATCCTTAAATATGATGCGTTCGAATGGTTATAAAAGAGAAAGGTATAATATGATTATATTAACTAACGTATGCATGTAACAAGATCATGCAACCATTTAATAATATAATCATGAAGAGTGTATATCAATGCTTTTTGTTTGTCGGCAATGGAGAAAAAGAAAAGTGATTTAACGATCTTATGTATTGTGTTGTGTCAAGTGAATAGGACAAGAAAATGAGAAGAGGAAATGGGGGTGTTATTTAGCACATCAAACCCAAGTTGTAGAATAACTCTAAACTTGAAGATAAACTTAAAGTCTTAAGCTTATCACAACTCTTCCATCTTATCTCATAAATACATCCTTATCACAAAAAACTACATACAAATCCACTTCTAGAATCCTTCAAAATCTGACATTTTTGGAGAGGGAGAAAATAATGGACAAAAGTTTCACGTTTTGACATTTTAAACCCTTCTCTTTTATTTAACATGTATTAATTAGTTTATAACATCTAACGGTTAATCTAATTACCGTTAAATATATTTCGTGAAACATATTATATAATTAATAAATATATAACAAGTATATATATTAATTACATAATAAACGTACTATTCGTGTCATAACGTGTGTGCCCCCAATAAGCTCACACATTTCTAGTTGTATTAGTGCTAGTCCAACTACCATAATCCAACAATTTTGTTGTCTAATTTTCCATAGCTTCCAAATGTTGCATGTCACGCACGTTTTAAATGTGAATTTTGGAAGAAACCCTCTAGTTTTCTTGACCGTTTTGTTTGTTCCATGTTGTAATTGCTTGTTTTTATTTATGCAGCATTATGGCTTAAGATGTCATCGTCAACAATATCGGTAAAGCCATATTACAAATTTAGTCTTGTGGATGTATTCAAAGACGAGATAATACTGGAAATAAGAGGATGAAAAGCGTGGTTTAGACTACCTTCATAAAAAAGTTGACAGGTGATATAGATTAGGTGTTGTATATGCACTTAAAATGTTGATTTTCTCTTAATTTTTATATTGGTTTAAATTTATCAGGCAAAAGAGTAGAAGGTGAACCTCATCTCCAGGTTAGATCTTGAGGCCCTTTTAGCTCTACTTTGTATTTATATATCATACGCTACAAGTACGTATCAAGATAGTATCTCCGTTTCACTTTCGTATTTCAAAAACGGATAAATCCTTAACCAAGTGTAAATATTCAACCATTATTAGACATGAAAAATTCCATTACATTAAATCAAATGGTGATACATTTATCATAATTGAGGTTCTCCGGTAACCAAGTGAACCTTTAGATGCGGAACAAATAAAGTTTGTTTCCTACAAATGAAACTTACACATGTTAGTAAGGATTTGCATCAGTAGTCTAAACATTTATAATTTGTTCCCGTTTAATAGCATTATTGAGTAATACACTAATACTCATTGGTATTACAAGTGTAACTGTGTTTCCCTCCAAGTGCATACCAGAAATTTGAGTGTTTTGTTCCTAATACAGTAAATACTATTATAAGCATGTATTTATACATTTCAAGAAACCAATGAAGTGCATGTATTTGGTTGATCACTTGATCCTTACAGGTTAAGTCATTCTGTATCTTAGCAGCCAGTTCACTAAAAGCGCCAAAGGGGCTTTTAAGTTTTTGCAGCTGAGTGTTTTTCATGTGTCACACTGAGTATATAACATGCAACTCTTTCAGTGTTTCGATCGAAACGAGTTGTGATTTTCATGGTCGAGTTTCCTTACTACACATTACATGGGCAAAATTCATTCTATTAAAACTTGTTATTTTATAGTACATTGTTTATTTAGCTGCTTTCTAGTACCTTAAAAAATTATTGGAGAAAGTTTTAAGACATTAAAAGTTGAGGATTACATTGAAAAATCTAGTCTTTTGCCATTACAAAATCATTGATTTTCTTGAAACATAATCATTTACGAACACTCTACCCAAAGACAAGAACGGAGGGTACGGTTGCTTACGAGTATGTTGTCCACATTCAGTGCTTAGAGAAAGGATATGGCCTGAAGGACAAGAACGAGTACGTTTGCCTACGAGTAAAGACGTCATCTAGTTGTGACGGAGGATGGAGTGATTTTCAAAAAAACCCATTACTTTGTCCCTATGTTTGGATGTGTGTGGGCCCGTTGCAGGCATACTATGTCATCCGAGAGGATTACATATAGGGGGCTTGCGGAATGACATTCAGGGCACGATCGGTGGTAGCAAAGGCGATGAGGCAGGGGTACTATTGGCCAACTATACACAAGGATGCAAGGGAGGAAATTCATAAATGTTGAATTTCATGCCAGATTTCATGCTATGGTGCCTAGCTCCGAAGACCTGATGAGCTCTATCATCGGATCCTTGGCCATTCTATCAATGGGTAGGAAATTTTGGGTCCCTTTCCACATGCTACTGGGAAGAGTATGTTGTGATTGTAGCCATGACTACTTCACCAAATGGATAGAGGGCTAACATATGGTCGAAACCATTAATAAGAAGATAGAGAGAGATTTTGAGAAAAGAAATAAAAGACAAGGAGAATGATTGGTATGAATTTTTCACTTTAGAAATATACAACTAACACCCTTCACCACTGATTGGAGAATCGGGTATTTATTGTCCTCTAAGCCTAAGATGGTATGGGCCTTGTGTTGGGTCGGGCTTGGCCTATTTGCTGGGCTGTGCCGAAGCATGGACCATATTAGCTTTAAGTCTAAGCCCGTTTAAACCGATTAGCCTATTACATATAAAGACTAATTATGGACTAAAGATGCCGGTATAACATTATAGTTCACTTATATAATAATAAGGCTAACAATCTCCCTAATGTTGAGGTGATCTTGTTTTGGAACTTTAATTCTCCCCCAAATGCTGAAGTTATCTTTTTGGATTTGAAAGTTGTGTTTTGCTTCTTCGGTCTTCCTCTTGGTCTTTTCTTGTTTGTAATGGCTTTGTTCCCTTCATATGGCTTTGTGATCTTGATCTTGAGTCTTCATCTTTTGACATAGAGTGCTTGAGATCATTAATCTTGCATCATTTTCTTGTCTTGAATCATCTTGATTCGACTTGTTTGATCAACTTGTGCTTTTAACCAACATGCTCATACTTGTCTTAAAAGCTTGAAATCTCCTCTTCTTTATCAGGCAAACCATCTCCCTTATCTTGTTTGACTTTGAAGACTTTGATGATATTGAGGAAATTCGTGATTATTAGAGTTGCGGAAGAGTATTATGACATGAACTTGAGCTTTCTGACCGATAACATTCTTCGTTTAGCAACATCAATCATGATGCTGAATGTTTGACCTTAAAGCTAGAGCATGTGGTAATGGAATCAGGACTATGCTGGGAATGAGGCTGTAACACTGACATTTGTGTAACATTCTGTATTTTCAGGTCATTTTATGACGCCATTTATTTCGTCATAATTTCACCATTTATTTTATTTTAGTTTCGTACGCGTTTACTTTTAATTCTTATTATATAGTTGAATCGCGTAAGCTAAAAAATTATCATTTAACGTAATCGGGCACCAAACAAATTAAAATTTTTGTCAAGCAAGCATTAATTTATTTTTACGAAAGTAATAATTAACTTTTTGTATTTTATTTTTATCGGTTACGTAAAGCGTTTACGTTTCGCGATACATTACGTTTAGGCTTTCCCAAATCCACCAAAACATTTCTACGCTTAACAAATACCCCCGGTTTTTTTTTTTTTTATACACAACACTTCAAGTTTTACTTAAATTCACTCAAATATTAACTTTTTGTTTCACTTTGTACATTATAAAAATAAAACAATACAAAAATGCTTACAAGTAACACCTTTTATATAAAAAGCTACAATTTGTAACTTTCATATATTTAACAAGATATCATGTTAATATCAAAATGGCTTCTAGAACCCTTTTTCCCCCTCCTAACCCATGGCATACAACACCATTTAGAGACCAAGAGCACACAATTTGCTTACCACTTGGTCTTTGTACCTCACTTACATTAAACATAACCTTACCATGTTCCTTTGACTAGAAACCAAGGATCCCTAATACCCTCACCATGTTTTTTTGACTAACTATTGCTTACTTTTTGAACAAAAGACTTACATTATACATGATATACTAAAGATATGAAGCTCATACATGAATAAAACACATTAACTAGAAATTTCAAAACAAACTCCACTTCTTGGCTCTCTATAGCCCACGGCTACAAAACACCCATCCAAGATAATCCATATCCAAATTTTCTACCAACCTATACACATCTACATACATTATCTTAAGACTTTTCTAAGAAATTTCCAAGATTTGGTTAAATCATTTTCAAGTGATGTAGAAAAAATAATGCTATGGTTTTAAAGAAAACTAGGGTTTTTCTAAGTTGTTAAAACTTTGGGTTGATAGCGAAACAAGGGGTTTAAGCTAGTGTTTTCTGTGCATACTACATCTCATATAAGGTTATCTAAAACTCTCATTATTTCATAAACATGATTTTATGCGTATATAAATTCTTTATTGCTAAATCACCATTTAGGGCTTTTTAATCATGTAAAAAGAGTTTTTATCTTTGTGTTAGCATTTTGTACACTTTTTCAGGCTTTATTTGGTTGGTAAAATATTTTTTTTTTAAAATAAAAATTTTTTTTTTTTTTTTTTTAGGTTAAAAAGTGTTTTAAACAAGTTAACTAAGTTAGTAATTACAATATATTCCTTAAGGGGCTGTTTGGATTCGAATTCCATACAGTGGGTTTTACAATTTATAAAAATAATACACCTCATGACGATTCCAAAAGGTAAGAAACTCGAAAAACGGAGTAATAACGAAAAGTTATGTAAAAAACAAGTTATATGATAAATTAACGGATTTATAAAATAACTTTTATAAAAATTATATAAAACAGCAAGTTTGGTATTTTAACATTTATACCTATTTTTTAGGATTCCAAAATGTTTCGAATCGTAATTTTTAATTAATAACGAACGAGTTATGGAAATTTCGCGTGTATTACGACAAATTAATACTTTTATAAAACTATTTTTATAAAAATTTACTGTTTCAACTACGACAGAGATTATTTATTTTTGTAAACCTCATAAATAAATAGAACTTTCATTACTGAAAGAACGTAGGTATGAACAAAAGGCCATGTAGAAAATTACCTATTACATTAGCTGTTGGTTAAGATAACCACACATGTGTTGCAACAACCAAAGATTGTAATACACATTCAGCAAATTTATCAAATCACAACATGAACATTATTTTTAAGATCTTATATTCATCCACAGATGGTTTAAATCTGAATTAGTATATAAGATCAACTTTAGTAACCCATTGATTCATGATGTGCATTACCTTTAAAGCTTTTTATCGAGACATGGAGTATTAACTTTTAAATAACAGTCGTTGCATATATCGTCAATGCTAAGTGTGGTCTAAATCTGATTCAGTATATAAGATCAAGCTTAGTAACCCATTTATTCATGATGTGCATTACCTTCAAAGTTTTCTATCGAGACAGGGAGTATTAACTTTTAAATAACAGTCGTTGCATATATCGTCAATGTTAAGTGGTTAGTAGTATAACTAAGAAAACACTAAATCTTACCAAAGCATAATAGCATTGGCTGTATATATAAATATTTATTTTCATCTTACCTAAACCAAATTAATCCCCAGTTCTAATATGCGTTTATTAGATAACAACATACTGATACATGGGCATTAAGCATATGATGCTATTATTTGATAAAATGTGGGTAAGTGGCTGAAAGTTTTACAGGCATCATAGATATCTAACCTGCGTGTATTATGTGGTGGCGCATTTAAAATTATGAGTTTGATATAATGAAACAAAATAAATTGTATCATATCTTGTGAATATCAAAACTGAAGCTCAATTGATGTTTGCTATGTTTTGACAGAGCGACATAATTGAGAAAGGTACGTACATAATTGAGAAAGTTGGTCAGATCCGGATGGTTTCCGTATAACCTTAGTAGTAGAGGCTTCCAAAATGAGATTTGATGCTTCAATAACTTTAGCCAACTCCTTGTAAAACGTCCTCTTTGAATTGCCCAAGAAAATAAAAAAGAGTTGGAATAATAAACGATATCCAGATATGCAATGGAGTAAAAAGAAAAGGGAAATTCCGTAAAAAATTATGCCTAGGGTATTAGTCATGGCAGCTTTTTCACCCCAAATTCCTTTTCTTTTATAGAAACCTGCTAAGCTAAATCAATCATACCAGCATCATCATCCTCGAGCAGACCCAACTTCCTCTTTATAACCTGCAATAACATATAAGAAGACATTAAGAATAGAATAATATAAAACATCTCATGCAAGTTACAAGTTCCTTTTAGTCATCACACTTGAATCTAGTTAGTGGGAGAGGAAGTATTTTATAAAGCACTACAAATGGTATAACAAATCTAAGTTGATACCACCACACATAATATTTCATCTAAAACACACATTGTTAGGAGGTTAAAATTTCTATATGAAAGTGTAACTAATATACACGCATATGAAATAATCAACTGTAACAAACAGGATGCATGAGATACAATATAGTTTGGGTGTGCTTATGCTGAATGAAGTCATGATAATCAGATAATTTGACTCAAATTCTAACTATTTAATTCTCATATGTATACTGAGTTAATGATCATTGTATAATCATATACCCAATATCAGTTACATTGCCTACTCCAAATAAGTGATTATCCAAAACCAATTCAAAATACTATAAACATAGATAATCACTTCAGAAGAAAAGAAATACCCTCTCTTTACGTGCCCACTTAAGTGCCCTTTTCCTTTTTCGCTTCAGAAAGAGCTACAAAGTCTGCATCCTAGAGTGCCTCTTATGCAGCCCTTGCTTTACTTAAGGTCGAGCTTTTGTTATATTAGAACATGATCTAAAGTTTAATGATATCTCAAATACCAAAATATTAGACAAGTTAATCAGTATTTGTTTCACTTACAGTGTGTGAGTCCCAAACTGAACAGATCTTTGCAGCCTGCTAAGGGTGATAGCCAACTTGTATAAATACAGATTGACTATAGAGAAACACTGAATATGAATACTTATTGTATATGCGGAATCTACATAATAGTATCAAGAAGAATAATGAATACTAAACTTTGATTTCTATTAATCTGCTAATATGATTACAGATTACTAACTATGAGATATGATTGTATGAGATGAGATCTGTGTGTTTGCCATCAATTCATCTCTCTATGCCGTACGGGTTCTTCTTATGGAACAAGGATAACCCTAAACCGGCTTACAAATGCGTAAAAGATAATACATACTCTTTTCCTACAATATCTCATACATATCTCTTAAAACGGGGGTATCTAACTATTTTGTACTAACATTCCGGTATAAACTATTGTACAGTACTTACACATTTTTACTTTCAGTACTAACTATAACTAGCATTGTGTGGGGGGGTACTAAGTATTAGTAGAATACACTGCGGTACTAAGTTAGGTATTACAATTCCTAACAATCCTCTCCCTTAATCATGAAATGTTTTAACTTGTTTTAACTTCATGTTTTTTTTGTTTATTCTTCTTTAGTATTGGGACGGGGATGTCATCCCAAACACTTTTTCAACTCTTGTATCTTTCGATATTTTATTATCTTTGACATCTTTTGCTATCCTTCTGACATACACGTCTTTTCACTAACAACATTTTTCAGCACAAGCAACACATCTTTTTCAGCAACTATCCAACTAAGTTGGCTTTGTTGTTTTTAGCAATACTACTAGCTATAAACGGATTTGATTTTTCCTTTACCAGTAGCCGTTTGCTTGGATAGGCAACTCTTTATTAAAAAATATGGTGAGTTATAATACCATAGTTTTTGGAAACTGTCAATCACTCTAACGGAATTGATTCTCGTCTTTTACCAAATACCGTTTGCTTTTGGACTAGCCAATGCTTTATTTCCATAACATGGTGCATTGATAAACCATATAGTTTTTAGCAAACTATCAGCTATCAACAGATTTGAGTAGTCTTTACCAAGAACTGTTTATCCTGGACTAGCCAACTCTTAACCATGAAGCAATGTGAGTTGAGAACCCTACCATTTTTGGTAAATTGTCAACCATAAATGGATTTGAGAAGTCTTTATCACAAGCCGTTTGCTTATGGACTAGCCAGTTCTTATGCCTATTAAGCATGGTGAACTGATGACCATTTGTTGTGTGGTGGTTAGCCAACACTCAAACCCTTCTCAATTCCATTTCTTCTTTACTCTTCATTCAGCTGTTGTTTAATGAATCTTATCAAGTCTAATGCAACAATACTTTCTATCTCAACTTCTAATCCAAAATCAAGCATCCTTTGCATCAAATCTTTTGAGAGAGGATATATAACACCCCATGTTTTCAAGTCATTGACGATGATGATAAATCTACTATTCATCTTTTATATTGTACGCGTTTGTTTTAAATCGTAAACGTTAAGCTAAATCGCGTAGGCTAAAAATTAGCGTTCAATGTAAACGGGCACCAAACAACTAAACGTTTACATCAAGCAAGTATTAAATAATTATTTTAAGAATAATTATGGCCTTTTTTCATTTTATGTTTATCGGATACGTAAATGTATACGTTTTGCGATAAATTGCGTTTAGGCATACCCGGAACCACGTTAATTAATCTACACTTCAACAAATACCCACGATTGTACCCAATACCTAAAGTTTTATTAAATTTACTCAAGTTAACATTACGTTTCACTTTGTACACTAGAAAATAAAACAATACACAAATGCATGCAAGTAAACATCTTTTATGAAAATATACAAGTTGTAACTTTCATATATGTAACTAGATAATGTGTTAAATGACAAAAGGCTTCTAGAACCCTTTTTCCTCCCCTTAACTCATGGCAACAACACCATTAGAGACATAGAGCTCACTTTTTCTTTACAAGTTGGCTTTGTACTCCACTTGCATTAAACATAGCCATACTATGTTTCACCTTGACCATTGTTTCTTCCTTAAGACCATGAAGTTGTCCCTAAGACCATTATTGCATACTTTTTGACTAAGACTTATTATATATGCAAGTATCAAGTGGTGAGATAACATATACAACATTAACACTTAGTAAAAATCACAAAAATTTCTCCTTTCTCTCCCTATAAGGCCACGACATCAAACACCCTCCCAACCAAATCCATACAAAATTTTATACAACCTATACACACATATACACATCATATCTAAGATATTCTAAGATGTTTCCAAGCATTGGTTAACCATTTTCAAGCATTAATCAAGAAAAGTAAAGTTAGGGTTTTCACTTGGAAAACTAGGGTTCATATTGTGCAAGCTATGGTTTTAAATCTAAACAAGGGTTTAGATTGTGTTAGTCATCATCTTCATTCATCATAAGGTCATCTTGAACTCTTTATGTTCTTATAATTTTCATTATATGCATATGTTAGTTCATTATAGCTTGAATCACCATTTAGGATTTTGATCATGTAAAAAGGAGTTTCTACTTGTTGTCATCATCTTGTACACTTTCACATATCTCATGATGTTAATGACATCATGTTAAAATGGACACATAAGTAATTTACACTCTTGGTTAAGCATACAAATGTTTATGTATTAATTAGGGTTTATAAAGTTATTTAATATGTTTCAAGTAAAAGAAATGCAAATGACATGTTAATGTTGATTATGGACTTTTAATCATGTTATATGAACACTAAAATAAGATTATATTAGAAGTATAAATCTTGTACACTTGGTTAAGGTATAAAAAGTTCAAGTATGAACTTGTAGTAAAAAGGTTACTTATGAAGTTATGGTTTAAAAGTGTTAATATGGACTTGGTAAATTTGGACACATGAGGACAATTATGGACTAATGGACTCTTATTATATGTATGACATATAACATATATGATATTTAAGACTTGTGGTAAAGTCACAAAGTTGAAAGTATGAAAACAAAGTTAAAAATGGACTTAAGAAAGTCATTCAATATTTCTGTCAAAAAGTTGTATAAAAATATATTTATTTTATATTTTTATAAAATACTACATCTCAAGACGAATCCGGGCACGTAAGAAACTTGATAAACGGATTGATAACGAAAAAGTTACGGTAGAAACAAGTTATACGATAAATAAACGGATATATAAAAGAATTTTTATAAAACAATTTATAAAAATTATATAAAACAGCAAGTTTGGTATTTTTAACAAATTATACATATTTTTAGGATTCCAAAATGATAAGAATCGTAATTTTTCAATTAATAACGAACGAGTTATGAATTTCACGAGTTTACGACAATTAATACTTTTATAAAACTATTTTTATAAAAGTTACTGTTCATGACAGAAACTTTTATTTTTGTAAACCTCATAAATAAGTAGAACTTTCAATTACGAGAACGTGCTCGAAAGAATCACTAAAAACGGAGCTATAACGAATAAAATATGACGTTTACGGGTTTTACGATAATTAAAACTATAAAAATAACTTTATAACTGGTATGAACAGTAAAAAGTACTGTTCACCAGAGAGTAAAAAATATGAAAATGTCAAATTATGATAACTCGTCCTAATACAAAAGCGTAGGCATAAGAAACGTCAAAATCGGACTTAAAACGCGAAAGTTACGCCAGTTTTACTAAAACGGTAATTATAAACGTTTTTACTTATTAAACACAATTTTACCAAAACAATTAGATGGTGATTGAACTATATAGACCTATATGTGGTATTAAGCAAAGTGCTATATTACTAGGGAGTTTCATAATGAGGCCTCTTCGGGGTGGCGTATCGACGAGTTGTTGGATTTACGATTTAAAGTGTCCTAGCTCCTCATACGTTCACTACATGACCTCTTAATTATGATAGCCCGAACGATAGTATGATGAGCTATACGACCTATAAATAATCAAAGTGTTTAGTACTTATACGACCTATATTGGATTAGGTTGCCTTCGGATTCCTTCGTGACGCATTTTTCTATTGTGAATACTTGTTGATTACCATTCACTCGAGGTGAGTTCATAGCCCCCTTTTTACTACGTGATTGTTTTACAAAATCTACGGGGTGAATTACATTGCTTGTTTTACTATTGGACACAAGTGTTTTTCAAAGTGTATGCTATCCAGATTACTGCCTGATTATTAATGCCTAAGTTACCTTATTGCCGTGAAGTCCCTATTTATCATGAACCGTTAATTGCTATTGTAGTAAGCGCGAGTGTTGTGGATAGATCTATCGGGACTGACAATCCCCACCTTTCCTTGGGTCACTAGTTTGATCAAGGTGCATTTAACATTGAGAGGTGTTAGGTTGTTGGCAAGCATCCTATATTCTGATTGGGGCACAAATCTAGTTAAGGCTTCGGGGTCATGAGCTTAGTGCAATAATAAACGTTTTGGACTACTGAATGTGTTTCAGAGTCTACTATTACTTCGATCTTGTGGTCCACCCTTTTTACCGATAAACCTATGATTTCACTCAACCTTTGTGTTGACTTTTAGCATGTAATTTCAGGTCCTAGGGTATGAAGATTGGAGGGGAGCCGTGGCGGATATCAATGAAGACGGATTCTGTGTTTTATCTATATTCAATGCAACTTTTATTATCTTTAAAAACTTAAGTCATCTTTTGGTGTTTGGGGATAGATCTATCGGGACTGGATCAATCCCCCACCTTACTTGGTCCACTTAGTTTGATCGGGTGTATTTAACATTTGAGAGGTGTTTAGGCTTGTTGGCAAGCATCCAAATCCCTATTGGGGTCACAAATTAGTTAAGCGCTTCGGGTCATGAGCTGTAGTACAAAATACCTGTTATATGTTTTATTTAGACATGGTGAATAGTTTTTCCCTTGTCTACCTTGACTTGTTTTGGACTTCGGAATACGTACTTATCCACCATACTTCTATCTTGGGGTCCACTACAGAACATTACAGATTTATTAAATCCACTTTTTGATTTCCTGAAATAACACTTGAAATGCAAAACGCTTCTTTTCTTACTGCATATTTCTTAAATTATTTCAACACTGATTTTACTTAAACCTATGAATTCACCAACATTATTGTTGACGTTTTTGCATGTATTTTCTCAGGTTATTATTTGCTAGTGGAGCATTGGGAGCATTTGAGTCGCGCGGATATGTTTTTGAAGGCTTAATAACTTGTATACCATTCGACAAACGTTTAAAAAAAATGTTTCTATTGCAATTATAAAAGTATCCTTGTAAAACTCTGATTTTTAATAAAAAATAACGAATGTAAGCGGTGGGATTTATTTAAACGTCTCTTTGAGGTTCTTTTTCTTTAACTTGTATTTTGTGCCCTGAAGTAAGCACCCCAATGTTTACCATTCTCCTGCGTTGTCCTGATTATTAGGGTGTTACAGATGGTCTCGAGAGCTGAATGTCCATAGAGAACAAGTCAGTTTTCAAACCTAGACTATGACCATGGTTTTCAAAATATAGAGTCTTTCTTTGTTTTATCTCGTTAACCGCGTGCGCTTTGCTCCCAAGTAACTTATATGCTCTCTTTTGCAGATCTCTCCTTCTATTACTTGGGTAACAGCATTTAATACTTGACTATATTTCGCTCTTTTATGTCTATCATAATGACCGTCTTACTTATTTACCTTATTTCGTTCTGTATATATAAATATTGAACATTCTGATTTTCGTGTACTTCTGATTTTCTCATTTACTCCCTGAGCGTCAATGCTGGGTATTATATATAGATACTAATACATATTGGATAATTCTTTCTTGATCTCTACGATTAACTCCAACCATTACTTCAACTTACATTATTATCCCTTTTGATGATATCAAAAATTCGGCATATTTTGTAAATTCTACTAGTTACTTTACCATTCGACTCCGAGTTGGAACACTCTTCTTATGATCGCACATGTTGTTTCGTAATCCATCGTTTTGAAGTCTTCCAGTTGATGGGAGTACGACAATTAACTTGTCACCTCATACGTGTCACCGTGGAGCACCTACCTTTAGAACATGACTTTTTACGTTCATTTTGTTGATTGAATAATTCTTTACGTTCATTTTCTTTACAGCTTCAGCGTTCGTTCGGAAATTCTTATATACTTTTTATGACCTATCCTTTAGGAAACAATCTTGATGTCCACCTAAAAACATTTTATTTGTCACCCAATGAGCTACTTCACGTTTACTTTATTGACTGTTTCATTTAGGTTATACAACTAATTTGATACATTTCATCACAACACAAAAAGCGTCAGCTGTTTTGCTAAAATTGAGCATTGCACTTGGACCTCAAATATAACATAGCCTAATCACGGCTTGTATATTGGTTCATAGAATGAAGTTACCTATGCATTCGGGAAACCATGTCATGCTGTTAGTATTACCTTAAACCTAACACCTCTTCATCAACACAAATCCGGAAGAAATTCCCGCATCTCTTCTCTGAACCCTCGTTACCTTCTTCAGGTGTCCGCAAGCTGAGCCTTTATGGCAAGGCTCTTTCTAACGGAGGAGACTGTAACATTCCGTATTTTTAGGATCATTTTATGACCGCATTTATTTTGTCATAATTGTCAACCACTTATTTTATTTTAGTTTCGTACGCGTTTACTTTTAATTCTTATTATATAGTTGAATCGCGTAAGCTAAAAATTATCATTTAACGTAATCGGGCACCAAACAAATTAAAATTTTTGTCAAGCAAGCATTAATTTATTTTTACGAAAGTAATAATTAACTTTTTGTATTTTATTTTAGTCTGGTTACGAAAGCGTTTTACTTTTGTCGGATAAAATACTGTTTAGGCAATCCGGAACCACCAAAACATTTCTACGCTTCAACAAATACCCACGATTGTACCCAACACTCAAAGTTTTATTAAATTACACTCAAAGTTTAACATTCTGTTTCACCTTTGTACATTATAAAATAAAACATACACAAATGCATGCAAGTAAACACCTTTATATAAAAGCTACAAATTGTAAACTTACATATATTAACAGATATCATAGTTAATATCAAAATTGCTTCAAGAACCCTTCACCCCCCCCCCTCCTAACCCACACAGACAACAACATTAAGAGACCTAAGAGCACCACAATTTTCTTACCACACTGGTCTTATGTACCATCACTTAGCATTAAACATACCCATAACCTTGTTCCTTTGACTAGAAACCAAGATCCCTAAAACCCTCACCATGTTTTTGACTAACTATTACATACTTTTTGACCAAAGACTACCATATATACATGTATACTAAAGATAGAAGCTCATACATGCATAACACTTAACTAGAAAATCAAACAAACTCCCCTTCTTGCTCCTCTATAGCCCACGGCTACAAACACCCATCCAAGATAATCCATATCAAATTTTCTACCACCTATACACATCTACATACATCATCTTAAGATAATTCTAAAGATATATCCAAGTAATGGTTAACATTTCAAGTGTTGAAGAAACAAAGAAAGCAGGGTTTTTAATAGAAAACTAGGGTTTTTTCTAAGCTTGTTAACTTAGGGTTTGATAGCTAAACAAGGGTTTAGCTAATTGTTTTTCCTGTCATACTTCATCTCGATATAAGGTTATCTAAAAACTCACATTAATTTATAAACATGATTTTAATGTGTATATAAGGATAATTTGTAGTGTAAATCACCATTTAGGCTTTTTAATCCATGTAAAAGAGTTTTTTACTTGTGGATAGCATTTTGTACACTTATTCATGCTTTATATGTGTGTGGTAAATATATAGTTAAAAAGTGTATAAAACAATTTAACAAGGGTAAGTCTATACATATATCTTAAGGGTCCTGTTGGATTCGAAATTCCAAACAAGAAAGGTTGAACATTAGGTTAAAATAATATAACTCATACGATTTCCCAAAAAGATAAGAAACTTTAAAAAACGGATGAATAACGAAAACGTTACGGTAAAACAAGTTATATGATAAAGAAACGGATTTATAAAATAACTTTTAAAAATAAAAAACATGCAAGTTTTTGGTATTGTTTAAACAAATTATACATATTTTTTAGTATACCAAAATGAAAAGAAACGAAATTTTTTAATTAATAACGAACGAGTTATGAATTTCGCGAGTTTACGACATTAATACTTTATAAAAATTTACTGTCATAGACAGAGATATTTATTTTTTTAAACCTCATAAATAAATAGAACATCAATTACGAGAACGTACTTGAAAGAATCGCTAAAAATGGAGCTATAGCGAATAAAATACGACGTTTACGGGTTTTACGATAATTAAAACTATAAAAATAACTTTATAACTGGTATGAACAGTAAAATACTGTTTCATCGAGGGATTTTAAAATATGAAAATGGTCAAGATTTTATAATAACTCGTACTTATACGAAAGCGTGTGCAAAAAGAAAACATCAAAATCGGCTTACAAACGCAAAAAGTTATGCCTTAAATATTTACTAAAACGGTAATATAAACGTTTTTACTTATTAAACACAATTTTACCAAAACGATTAGATGGTGATTGAGCTATATAGAATTATATGTGGTTATCAAAGTACTATATAACAAGGGAAGTTTCATATTGATGCCGTATCTCGAGTGGCGTATCGACGAGTTGCTGCACACACACACACACTTACGATTTAAAGTTTCTCTAGCCCTCATAAAGGACACGTTCAACTACATGACCTCATTATTATGAAGGCCCAAACTATATTATGGCATGTAACTAACATAAGACTTTGCATATGATGTTTAGCTAATCATATCGATTAGTGCTTATACTACCGATCAACTTAGGTTGCTTTCGAATATTTCCGTGACGCGTTTCATTCATATCACTCGACTTATTCTTCACTCCACTTCTAAGGAGAGTTCATAGTCTCGCATTTTCAATATTTTCAATAGTTTCTAAACCGCGAGGGAATACATGCTCGTTTACAAACTGTAATATTTTTACACAGTACAATGTACTTTCAATAACTTTGTGAGTTCATAGTCTCAGAATTTCAATCTTTCAATGTTTTATAAACCCGCGAGGGAATACATGCTCAGTTTACAAACTTGTATATTTAACTACAGTACAATTACCTTTCAATACTTTGTGAGTTTCATAGCCCAGCCCCCCCCCCCCACCCACCTTTCTCTTTTAATGGTTTTCTGTTAACGTTTTCGGGGTGAGAATACGTTGCTCGTTTACTACATTAAACTTATTGATTTCCTATACGCTAAGCGTTACATGATTATTTTTACTAATTTTATTTGTATTACTACATGATTTGAGATCATGAATAAACCTATCTTTGAAATCGTGAATTTTAGACATGAATTGTTTACTACGGACACAAGTGTTTACAAAGTGTAGATATCCAGATTACTGCCTTAATATTTTTGCTAAGGTTTAACCTAATCACCGTGAAGTCCCTACTTAACATGAACCGTTAATTGCTATTGTAGTAATCGCGAGTGTTATGGAAGATCTATCGGGAACTGACAATCCCCACCTACTTTGGTCAACTTAGTTGTGATCGGGTGCATTTAACATTTAGAGGTGTTAGGTTGTTGGCAAGCATCCTATATTCTGATTGGGGCACAAATCTAGTTAAGGCTTCGGGGTCATGAGCTTAGTGCAATAATACATGTTATATATTTAGACTTGGTGAATGTGTTTCCCTTGTCTACCTTACTTGTTTAGAGTGCGCGATCGGAATACGATACTTTAGTCCAACATTACTTCGATCTTGTGGTCCACTACTGAACATTACTAGATTTATTAAATCACTTCTTGGATTTCGGAAATAACACTTTGAAATGCCATAACGCTTCTTTTCTTACTGCAATATTTCTTAAATTATTTCAACACTGATTTTACTTAAACCTATGAATTCACCAAACATTACGTTGACGTTTTTGCATGTAATTTTTCTCAGGTTTTATATGCTAGTGGAGGCATTGGGAGCATTTGAGTCGCGCGGATATGTTTTTGAAGGCTTAATAACTTGTATACCATTCGACAAACATTTAAAAAAAATGTTTCTATGTATTATAAATGGGATCACTATGTAAAACCTGATTTTAAAATAACAATGTTAAATTATTTAAACTTCACTTTTGAAAGTCGTTTCTGTGACCTTGTGTTTTATAACCCACTGAAGAAGCACACCGGCAATCTTACATTCCGATCCGCTTCGTTGTCCTAATTTTTGGGGGGGTGTGTACAATTTTGTACCGCATTTGAATGTTAGTAATAAACAAGCAATATGGACAATATGTGCTTTGTCATAGCGTCAGAGATTTAGTTTCAATAACCACCGGTTCCCGATGAGGACCGACCTGTGAACCAGGTTGGTTTAATTTGGAAGAACCATCTTGACAGGTTTTCCAGCTTAATAGCGTTAATCTTCTAACAAAGATGTATTAGATTCATCAAGTGCTTGCATATTCTCATTACAAGAATGTCTCAAAGCAGACAGCCTGATAAGAAGTGAAATCTGGATGAGTTACTATTCTTCCTGATTATCTACAATTCAATCTTGGACCAAATCGATATCCAGTTATCACAAGTTTAATTCATATAGAATCTCGCAAGTCACCTACCGTAGTGTTGTTTGATGTTGACACTGGAA
This sequence comes from Tanacetum coccineum, assembly GCA_026074375.1. NCBI lineage: Eukaryota > Viridiplantae > Streptophyta > Magnoliopsida > Asterales > Asteraceae > Tanacetum > Tanacetum coccineum. The sequence continues at coordinate 19,302 of BQNB010017434.1, read as the reverse complement.
GAATTTACATCGTCACTATGAATACTAAAGAGTATCACTTTGATGTTCTGGCAAGATCATAAGGATAATGTGTAGGACTCTCTGTTACAACTTGTGAACTTATTGGTGTTCAACAAGTGTATTTTGATGTTGTGTCCTAATGAGATTTATAATTTGATCTCTTCTGGCTCTAGACTCGATTTGTGCATTTTGGTTTTAGTAATCAGAGTCTGGAGCTGACTGCCACCTATTCAATATCAACAATCTCGGAGTGAGATGTCAATGGATAACGTGTGTATCTCTGTGATAAATAAGACAAATCTCTTTTAAGAGAAACTCGAATGGCTGGGAAGGGTTGTGCATTGCATCACTGGGTCCATGACGACTTTCTTTAATACCAACAATCATCTTTACAATTTTGATAAATTATGTATTGACCCAGTTTCTGCCTTTTATGGGGGGCTTCTTTCTTTAGACCCTTTATCCTTACCTTTTTTCATTCTTCAACCCCTTCAATGTTTACCAAGACGTCATTACTATCACCATGTTATGATTGTTCCAGTGATAACTCATGCCTTAGTCTACATTATTCCCTTATTCTCATTCATCTCCAATCAGACCTAAGGACTTCTAATCTAACTATGGAATATCCATGGGTAGATCCCTCTGGTTTTGGTTGGATCATAGGACTTATACCTAACCTTAACCACCTTATGACTTCATCGACGTTGTGAGTTAATTGGTTGTTGGTTATAGTGATCGAAAACATAAAACCATTAAAAATCAATCAAAGTGTTTGATAGAACTCAAGAAGTTTTAACACTTTGAGAGTTTCATTCTTATGAAATACTCCCCCTACACATGTGCATTGAGATTCGAAATTGTTTCGTACACATAGGTAGAAGTTGTGCACTTGGAGTCTTAAAGATCACATTCTTTTAGGTCACATTTTAATCACATTTTCTTTCCTTATTTAAAATATTAAATCTCTTTGTATTTGAAATACCAATTGATTAAAATTTGAGATATGAAAAGCTTCATGGTAAGAAAAATGTTACCACAAATTTGGTAATTCATGCAACTTTTACTGATTGCTCCCCTTCAACAAAATATGCGAGATACCACATAATTAAAATTTTGACATTACAAGAAAAAATGATATGACACGACAAATATGTTGAAGAATGAGTGAGATGCCTTGGTGAACAGTGGTGTAGAAGATATGAGTATACAATTTTGTAATGACATTGATAAGGTCTTGAAAAATTGTGCTCAATTTCCACGTGAATTTGACATTTTAAGTACCACATTTGAATTTCACTGAATGCTTTGGATACATAAAAATGATATTTATGAGATGTATCCAAAAGACATAAAAAGGCTTTAGGTTTTAAAAGCTCCCCTTTAAAAATTAATCAACATAAAGATGACATTTTTTAGTACCACAATTTTAAGAAATTATCTGAGGAATGGAGTGTTGAACACACAATTTTGAAGATACCACAAATAATATTCTAGATATTAATAAGATACCACAAATTGTATTAACACAATATTACGACATTTACAGGTCTATTTGAAAATTTGTGTTCAACAATTTTGAAAACCACATGATAGAAGATTTCTCTTCTATTTTTACAGTAAGCGTAGTGAAATGTACACTTTCCTATGACATTTAGGTCCGTTTACAGTCTGAAGTAGCTGTAAGCCATTGTCACGAGCTCAAATTTTTTGAATGTTTTGTTTAATTAGCTCAAGACCCGAGAAAAGTTGACTTTCTCATTGACAGGATAAGTTATCTTTAAAGATACACTTTCCTTACATTGAAGTCAAAGTTATGCAATGAAATATACATAAGTCATAGAGAAATTAGAATTGACATGTTTTAAAACATTTGAACTCTTTCTCGAACTTCATTTTACACACCTGTGTCAATTTAATCGACATTTATAGGTACCTAAATGTTATCGATTCCAAGAGACATGTCGAGAAGATTCTTTTTGATATTTTTGAAATTTTTCTGATTTTATATTTTGTTTTTGAAATATTTTCTATTTTTTATTTTCTTTTTACAGGTTTTATATTTTTGTATTTTCTTTTTTTTAAATATTTATAAATCAAAATAAAGAGAAAAACAAAAATATATACAAGTCGAAGTTTCCATCAGCAGTGACAGTTGTTGCTAGAATTGGAGTGGATAAAGTTGAATCTGGTTGTTGTTGAAGTTTATCGGATGCATCAGCAGTAGTAACAGCAGAAGATTTTAAGTCAACTTGATTTTCTCCATTTGAATTATTCGTCGAACAAATGACCGAATAGACTTTCCAACTCTATCATTGACGTCATGAGTACCATATCTGCTAAAGGAACTTTTGTTGACGTTGTGGTGCGAGGCTTAAACCGATTTGTTCAAACATCATCTTTGACATTTTGGAACGAGGCTTGAACCGTGTTGTTCAAACGTCATTTGACATTGAGGTTCGAGGCTTGAATTGTTGTGTTTAAATGTCATTCTTTTGATTAGTTTTGAATCCACTTCAACACTGGTTTCTGAGATATCGGCTTTTTCAGCAACCACACTCTGAGATTTTTCTTGTTAACATTATATGATGTACCTGCACTTAAATCAACACTTTGTTCTTTCTGAACATTGATTGATGTATCTGAACTTAAATCCATAGTTTGTTTGCATACATGAATTTTAGAGATATCTACATTAGAACCATGTGTTGAGTCACTGTCAGCCTTACTTGTACAAGAAGCGAATATCTTTCCCATCGGAACCCATCTAAGATCAACAGTTTAAAAATTCTACCCGTGGGTTTCCACCTAAGACAAGATCTATGAGATGTTTCCTTATACACAACAGAAGACTTATTTGGAGAAAATCTATGTCCTTTGAAGATTTTTCTTACATACTTTTGAGTATGATTCTTCTATTCTACTAGTTTGTTACTATTTTTGGTCTTACGGGATTGAATATTAGCACGAGATTTCACTTCATGCAAGAATTTCATTATACAAGCATCATGATTTGCATTAAAGACACATTAATGACATGTAGAACACACAAAGTGTTTGGAGTCTTAAAAAGAACTACAATTCCTAGAATTTCTGCTACGGGCACAACTGTAATTGTTACGCAACTACTCTTAGAAGTAGGCCCATTCCTAGTTATTTGATTCGTGCTCCTAGGTTTTGGTTTACTACCATTAGCAGTGTTTTGTAATCTAGCAGAAGGCATCACACTAGTTTTTGAATTCCTATCTATTTTTGTGTCTTTTTCTTAGCTTCCTCTAGATAGTGATTATGAACCATGTCATTTGAACTAAATCTTGGCATGTTCTTAGAACTATTCCTAGATTCGCTAGATGCAATCACGTGATTATGTTTTGAAAAATCAGATTCTCTTCCCTTAGGCAAATGGTGAGTGACTGGTTTTGACAAATCGTTTTTCACATCAACTTGGGAGGCAAATCGTGGTTTTAAAATTTTAGGTCGTTTAGATTTAAATGCATTCGGTTGTCTAACAACTGATTGGTGTCTGAGTGGTTGTAAAATCGGTTTCCCTAAGACTGATGGTTTTGTAAACTTAGTATCCACATTATTTCCTTTCAACTTTCTTAATTCATTTTTTAAAGCAATAATTGTAAAAACTTTTTCTTGAAGCTGAGCTTTCAAATCAGCATTTTCAGTAAGTAATTTAGCCACACTATGTTCCAATTCGATGTTAATTGATTCAATTTCATCTATGTCATGTTTAATCTTCGCTTCATCACTTTTTACTTTAGAAAATTGACCATGTTGCCCGGATTTTACAGATTGATTTTGATATTTAAGTTCAAGAGCAATACAATGTGCTTCCATTCTTGAAAAATCATTTTGAAATTAGGCAACAGTCCTTTTGAGACAAATATTTTTAGACTCAAGAGATTGGTTTAAAATTTTAGTTGTCTTGTTATCACGTGATGGATTAAGCAAAGGACTTGTAACTTGACATTGTGCATCATCCTGGTTAACCCTACCTTCATTAATGAGTTCAGGTTGCTCAGCATGTTATTGTCCTATAGCAAATACATTACATTCAGCAGTCAATTGTACCTTAGCCATTGGCTCTTTGTCATATATGGGTCTGATGTGTGCATCATTAGCATATGTATCATTTCCTGACTTGCTGCTTTCATCTTGCACTTCTGATTCTGTCTCACTGCTTTCTATGACAACTAAACCAACATCCAATTCTTCTCCCATATCAACCTTACTCTCTTGCGTCTACATATGTCTTTTATTCACCCTTCTATCATACTGTCTTTGATGACGTGTTCTTTCAGCAACGGACTTCTTAACAATACCCATGTGTTAAAGTAATATTTCTCTAAATTGTTTAACTTCAATTCCAGTGTATTCAACAAAATACTTGTCTGTCATAATCCAAAGTAAACTACGAATCAATGAACTTCTGAAATTGTCTGTTGATCACCCAAAAGGCGACCATGGATCCATCTTTTTGAAATTCGTCTTTGTCAAGTTGCTTTTGTAGTTGATCTACGTTAAGGAACATCGTACTTGTAAAAGTCTTAGCATCTTGACCAGAGAGTGACATAAATGCCCGTTTGAATCCATGTTCGATGCGAGCGCCTATTAAGTCTTGTTTAGAAAGAACCCGAAGGTGTGAATGAAGTGATCAAAAATATGCCATGCATTTCTCTTTTGCTTTTGACATTTTGTATTTTATTTCCATGCACATCTTTTGTTTCCATTGAATCATATTTGTTGTGAAATGAATTAAGGATCTTAAGTAGACAAAGTAATTTGCTGTGGCTTGTTATTCGAAAAAAATCGTTATTGTAATTGAAGTACTTGAGCTTAATTAACGATTATTAGAAAACTTGAAATAAGGACTAACGGTGAGATTAATTAAAACTAAAGGACTAAATGACTAAAATAAAATAAGTAAATTTTTTTTGATAAATAAAGAACCAAAAGTGAAAATGTTTGAAAAGTAAAGGTTAAAATTGAAAATATTTATAACTAAGGTCTAAAGTTAAAATTATTCGAAAACTAAAGGTTACAAGTGAAACCTTTTGAAAGACTAAAGGTAAAAGTAAAATTATTTTAAAGAAAAGGACTAATAGTATTAATATCAATTAACTAAGGGCTAAAGTTGAAAAGTTTTGAAAAATAAAGATTAAAAGTGTAAAATTTTAAATTTTAAACAATTATTAAATATTAGACATGCATGTTTTTACATCTTCTTCTTCGTCTGATTAGTAAGCGTAGGTTTAGGGTTTTTTTTAGTTTATAGAAATAGATCGGAGTGATTTAACAAAAACCGAGCACATCGCGATGATCGTCTCACAATCGCTGGGCATTAGGATCTTCCCGTTTGATCAGAAAATGTGTTCAACGTGAAACTTTTCTTATAAAACAAAAGCTTAAAAAGTAAGATTAATATTGTTTTTACAGAGTATATTATTAGATACTAATAAACTTTAACATTTTCATAATTATTGTTTTGAATTAAAATTAAATTATCAATACTTATTAAAACATATAAAAATAGTTTGAAAAAAAGTTAGAAGTTCGACTCGAGTAATTAAATGAGCTTTCGAACGAGCTGATCCGAATATTGCCTTTTATAAACTCGACTCGTTTAACTAAACGAGCATGATATTTCGTTCGAGCTCGACTCGAGCTTGACAATTTGTAGGCTCGAGCTCGAGTAGCTCTTTAAAAGTTGACTCGTTAACACCCCTAATTTAGGTGTTATAACATTACTATGCACAACTCTTTGCACTCTGTTGAGGAGCTCCACCACATCATGTGTAAAGAAGGTGCAAGGAAACCAAGAGTATCATCAAACGCGAAATGAATAAGATACGTGTTGATTTCTATGCATGCTTGATGGTGTTTTGTCACTTTGCACGAGACGTTTTTAAAGCAGCATGTCCCACTGAGAAATCCTGATTACTTAAACCCACGAAAAGAGAAACCTGGATTATATCTACGCATGCATTATATAATATGTATTTTCGTTATCATATAGGAAATCTTTTCTTTTAACCGAAAGATGTTCACCAAGGTGTTTTAAACCCGAATCTCCTATGGTCTACTATTGGACAACAAAAAAGTGATGTTTGGTGGTCAATCAGTACTCATATAATCTAGTGCTCTAGCTACCATTGATTTGTCATTCCTAAAGGTACATATGTACATTCACGCATGCCTACAATCACTTGACTTGTGGCTTTCTTTTTTTTGTCACGTTTAACACTTGGTTTCAAATCCAAAACTTTGTCTAAAAATCAAGTCCCTCATAGAGAAGGATTATTCGTTAGCACAATTTATGTATTTCATGAGGTGAGGTTAGTTTTTGTAATGGCTAATTCGATTTCTTGTGTGTAAAATTAAAGGAAACCCCTTATATTCTTTACGATTTTGTTTCTTTTTTTATCAAAATTGTTTGTTTTATTTATGCAGCACTATTGTCTAAGATGTCATCGTCCACTGGACTCAAGTCAAAGTCAGCAGGCCTGGGTCAACTTGATCCAGTTGGATCCCATAATGACTTAATTCCCCATGTTTATTAATTTTAGCTATTTTTAGTTCTCCTTTATTTTATTTTATTGGATTTGGTCAATTTCTTATTTCCAAAAGTTTAGGGGAAGATGGATGGTAGTTTTTCTTTTTCCTCTTTGTTATTACTTGTGAATGATGGATGGAAAAAGGGAGTTTTTTTTAAGGAAATACAATTCTATTCTCTGTTGAGAATAATTTTCCATTGCTATCCTAAATATTGGCAATTTTAGGAGGTGATCTTGGAGACTAATTTGAATTTAGCGTGGTGTTACTGTATCGCGAATTCGAATTAGGTTGCCTAGCGGGATTTCGAGTGGTGTGGTTGTAGCTTGAAATAAAACCATTGACGTGTTTTTCAGAGTTCTGAATCGGGTTAAGATCCTATTTTTCATATGCTCCCGGCTATCATTTGGTATCAGAGCTATGGAAACCCGAAATAGTACTGAGTTGAAGAAGATTTTGGATACTATGGAGGCTGACAAACGGGAAATGGCGCAACAAATGAAAGCTATGCAAGATCAAATTCAAGAGTTGCTTATTTCTCAAACTCACGTGGAGGATTCTAATTCTCATGGATCAGTTAATAAGGGAGGATCCAGTGGTTGGCGCTCTAATGATATTAAAGTCGACATACCTGAGTATGATGGTAAGTTAGATCCGGATGAATTCGTGGAGTAAATTCGAACTGTAGAACGAGTATTCGACTACAAAGAAACTACAAACGACAACAAAGTCAAGATTGTTGCGTTGAAGCTGTGCAAGTATGCCTCAACATGGTGGTCCAATGTCTGTTTAAAGCGAGAGCGAATAGGGAAGGAAAAAATTCGAACATGGCCAAAGATGAAAGCTAAGATGAAGCAGAAGTTTCTTCCTCCACACCATATTCAGGCAAGTTTTTCTCAATTACACTCTCTAAAATAAGGCGCGGGGTCGGTTGAAGATTATTCACGAGAGTTCGAGTACCTGTTAATGAAATGTGACATACCCGAAGACGATCCTCAAACCCTAGTTCGCTATTTGGGAGGACTGGAACCACGAGTTGCAAACGTGGTGGAACTGCACACTTATCAAACCTTAGTTGAACTCACAATCCTAGCCCACAAAGTCGATTCCCAACAACGGAGCAAAGGTAAACAAGAGATCAAGCCCATTTTCAAACCCAACCCACAAACTAAGCCCACCATTCCAACTAAACCCATTAGCCCATTAACCCCTAAGCCTGTCAATATCAATTCCCCACACACCGACACCCCAAAAGCTCCTCGGAAATGTTTTCGATGTCAAGGACTAGGGCACATAGCTTTTGAGTACCCAAACAAAAGACTAGTTACTCTTGTCGACTTTGAAATCGCCAGAGGATATGATTTTGGTGTTGAAACTTGCGCTGATCAGGTGCGAACTGTTGACCCGGATGAGGAAGTGGTTGGTCCTGATGTTGGTGAACTACTGGTGGTTCGGCGGGCCTTGAGTAGTACACCCGTTCGAGAGGAAAAAATTCAGCGTGAGGCCATTTTCCACACGAGGTGTACTGTCGCTCAAAAGATTTGTTCTGTGATAATTGACGAAGGAAGTTATACAATTGTCGCCTCTCAAACCATGGTCTCCAAGTTGGGTTTACTCACTGAGCCTCATCCATCGCCTTATGTCATCCATTGGTTGAACCAAGGCAAAGGAATAAACATAAACCACCGAGTTTTATTATCTTTTAGTATCGGTAAATCGTATGCAGATAAAATTTGGTGTGATGTTATTCTTATGGATGCTTGTCATGTTTTATTGGGGCGCCCTTGGCAATTCGACCGTTGGGTGCTACACGATGGTTATTTGAACACTTATTCTTTTTTTCATAATAATTGAAATATAGTCCTCACCCCTATTGACCCCACAACAACCCCTCCAAAGTCTACCCTTTTCCTGAGTACCCTTCTCAAATCTGAACATGAATATCACTCTGCTAAAGAGTTCATTTTGTTGGGACTTGATGAAGAGGAAAACAAACCTCACCCAAACACACACCCACTTGTCCAATCACTACTAAAGTCTTACTCGCATGTGTTTCCTACTGAAATTCCACCAGGTTTACCCCCCATGTGTTCCATACAACACAAGATCGACCTCATTCCCGGTACAACTCTTCCAAATAAACTCGCTTATCGTACTAACCCACAGGAAACTACTAAGATTCGGAAACAGGTTGATGGATTATTAGAGAAAGGACTCATTCGAGAGTCCCTTAGTCCGTGTGCGGTTTTGACATTACTAGTACTAAAGAAGAATGCTTAGATTTGCTTGAGGGCAAGCAAAGTTTTAAGTGTGTGGGGATTTGATAACGCTCAAATTATACATGTTTTTATAAGCGTTATCAATGCTTTTATATATATATATATAAATTGGTTAAATATAAGAACTTTTGGTATAGAATAGAGTATATTTGCTATTGTAGGTTTTTGGAACATGTCGTGGAAGAAAACACTAAGATTTGAAGCTTAAATGAAGAAATAACTCAAGCTGAATGCTTCCCGACACCTGTTCACTGTTTTGGCCATAACTCGGTCATACAAACTCCGTTTTAGTTGATTCAAGCGGCCACCAAAAGAGAATTCAATTATCTACAACTTTAGAAAAGGTCATCTACTGAAATGACCCAAAGTGTGGCGCACTTTGAAATAAGTGCGGCGCACTTTTCCATCAGAACTAAAATTTAAGAGAATTAAATGCAATTCAATACTAAGTGCATTAACTCACAAAGTGTTGCGCACTTTTATACAAGTGAGGCGTACTTTAGCCTCAAAAAAGCCTATATAAAGCCCTTTTTACCTCTTATATCTTACACATCATACACACAAACTTCTATCTTACACACACACATAATCTCTATAGCCTTTGGAGAGGAGGAAGGAGTGGTGAGGATCATTAGGATCCAATGATCCAAACACCCCTCTAAACAGCCATGCTACCACCACTCTACACCAAAAACCACCACTAAAACACATATTTCCAGAAGTTCTACACCATATTTAGATCATATACCATCCATTTCCATAACCTTAACACTTATCACTTTGATTCTTGGAGAATTCACATCAAATTCTTTTAAGATCATCACCATAAACCTTGTTACCAAACACTCTATTTGGTGATATGTTGCGGATTTCCAAAAGTTACTTGGTATTTTCTGGGTTATCTCAGTAGCATTTGGTTGTTGGTTGATCATGGAACTACTAGTTTTGGGGTGATGGTTGTTGTAGTCGAAATATTGGTTTTGTTACTTTGCTTCTCATATGTGAAACATGAATAATATTTGGATGATTTTGCTATGATTTATGAATATACATGTTTATAAAGTTGATGTTATCTTACTTGGATCATTGTTTATCTCTTGATATATCTTGCAATTAAAATAGGCCAAAAGGATTAATTGCCTTGATATATTTTGAATCATGTTGGCCATATGAATCAATATTATGCTTGTGAGAATTGTGTGGTAAATTGATAAATAAACTAAGTAGAATGATGTTTAAGACCATTCCTTATGTTGATCGACCGGGTTGGAAGGAATTCATATATATGAATATTTGATATAAACCACTCTTAATGCACTAGTGATGATGTAGTATATAGGCCAAAAGGATTCTATGTTATCATTGATAGATATGCTTGTTATTATGATTACCCATCATATATGACTTGTATGCTTTGTTTCTATAAAGTCTTGCTCTATCTATATCTATTATGTTATGTGGATCATGTCTTGTTTCTTGCTTACTTTATACACACGTTTTGGCTATTTGATCCGTGACAATCAATTAGCTTTGTTACTTGATAAATAATCTGTGAATTGCTACAAATCCCGTGGAACGACCTAGACTTACCCAATACTATATTACACTCGAATAGGGTATACTTACCCGAATGTTGTGTTTTTAGTCAAAATCGGTATTTCTATTTATTATAAATTTAAAGCTTGTAGAAAACACACATCAAATTTTTGGCGCCGCTGCCGGGGATCTGTTTTAGTTGTTTGCAGATTGTTTGCTAGTCTTGTGAATCTTACGTGTGTTTAAATATCTTTAAATCTTTCTTCAAAATATGTTTTCTGTTGCAGAAAGTATGGCGCACAATTAACCTTGTGCGCTGCACTTCCCCTGTTCCCGTTTCTTATTTTGTAGGTTTTTACACGAAGTGCGCCTGTTTCATACCAAAATCGTTGTACTTGTTTTACAAATCAACATCTATAAACTCGTCGTACCGTTTTCTGGCAAACGAAACCCAAAAAATTATTTTTCCTCTGGAAGTATGCCGCACATACAATGTGTGTGCCAGTTTTCCTAAAAACCCAGAAAGTATGCCGCACTTACACCAAGTGCGCCGCACTTTCTGTAAAAAATTTCACAAATAGAATCTAATTTAAAAACCCAAACCCAAACAAACCCCCAAATTGCTAGTCTCAGGTATGTGATCATTTGAAATTCCATTTTATCTGATTATACGCCTTGTAATTTTGTTAATATTTAGTTTGTCATTCAAAAAAATAAAAAATACAAAAAGATTTTATTTCCGCCAATTATTTTTATTATTATTTATATATGTGTTTTGAGTGTTTGCATATTAGTAATTATATTTCCATTTCTATGTTATTTTTTATTTCGTAATGTTTTGTTTATGCTTGTTTTAGTAAATGTATATAAATAAAAAAATTAAAAAATTAAAAAAAAATATGTTTTGAACTTTGTGGGTGTGTTCGCTGGAAACCCTCACGAGACCATAACTCGTCCACTCGGGCCACCGAGGGGTTTAAAGGCTTGTTGCATATGCTAAATGCAACCGTGTTGCCTACGAAAGTGCGCTTTAGTATTTTACGATTTTTGTAGTTTAGTTTATTTTGCAGATTAAATAAAACAGGTGGAGCTTGGATTGGTGGTACTGTTATCACTTGGGGGCCGATATATTTGGATTATTATATTACATGTGGTAGACTACACATGACGGCATTTTGTTTCGCGTCGTATCTTTCATAATTCAACTGAGCACTTATGAGCCCCGGGAACCCGATTGTCTCACTTTTAAGTTATTTTCTAATTACACATAATGCTTAACTTAAGTGTGGGGGGGAATGAATTGAAAAATCAGACTCATTATTAATTTGTAACTTTTGTTCGCCCTCAGTAATCTAAAAATCTATTCTTGTTTTTAAATTTTTGCCACTTAGGTTAATATATTAGAATAAAAACGTAGTAAATAAATAAAGTTTTGAAATCAGAGATATGTCCCGATTGATAAAGCAGATTCGACTCGGGATCAATGACATTACTTGCCCATTTATACCAATCACCCAAAATAATGTGAGGTTCGCCTTTAAATCTTATGAAGATGATTTTTGCCTTTAGCTTTCTCGAGTTAAGGTTTGAATGCAGCTGCAAGTGTCTCATCCGTCGTTACGGCTGTGTATTTGTAGTTTTGTCGCCTTATAGGAGCATTGGTATCGGATTAAAAATTGTATGAGTGTACCGATGATTTATTGATTCTAGAACTTGTGCTTGATAATCATTACGAGACCATAGTGAGATCACGTTCGCAGAATAAATGTATTTTTAAGTGATAAAGAGGCAATTTAGGATTTAACAACATATTATTCTTTTAGCTAATTACACTGATAAGCTAACCACCCAAATAAAACCCTTATGTTAGCGATCATCTTTAGTGCTAGATACCCCTAGTTTAACCCGCTGAGCCATTCTATTCATCTTTCTCATCCAAAAAAAATAAAAATACAAAAAAAATATAACCTTTAGCCTAGCCTTACCCCTCGTCGAAAGTCCTTATGGTTGGTTGCTGATTGCTTGGTATAATTGATTGATTTTTGCTTATAGTTTGCCCGCGCTTTGTTATGAGGGTTGTACCATTCTAAAGAAGATGAAGAGTGCACGCTTTGTGTTTCGTATTTTTGTGGTGTACACTTATACTAAGTGTGGGGGAATTGTTAGTTATGAAAAAAAATCGAAAAAAGAGAAAAAAAAGTAAGAGCTGGATTGTTGTTGGCATTTGTGACGTATTGATACATTATGATATGTGCCGGATATATTGATGAGAGGTTGAGTTGTTCGATGCCTCACAGGTTTATGGATTGTCGTAACTAGCAACATGGGTTTCTTGGACTTGTCGACATTAAACCATTTCCAGTATATATTTCCCATGCCTTATCCATACCCTTATTAACCCTTAGCCTAACGTTACAACCCGAATAAAAGTCCTCTTTTGATAATATACCTGGTGCTTACGCCATGTCGGTGCAGTTTTGTTTCTTGTACAAGCCTATGGTAACTTAATGAATCATGTCTGAGCAGTTGAGTGTGATTTCCTTTTACCCTCTATTACATCACATACGAGTGTTTGAGTGATTATACTTTTCCTTATTCGTGAGGTGCTTAGTCATGTTATTACAGCTTGAAGATCATTGGGTATTGTCAAACATCTCTGTTTTCACATATTAAAAATCCAAAAAATATTTTTCATAATTCTATGTTTGTTTTGTAAAGCTTATTATTTTTCTTATTTTGCTTGAGGGCAAGCAAAGTTTTAAGTGTGGGGGGATTTGATAACGCTCAAATTATACATGTTTCTATACGCGTTATCAATGCTTATATATATATAAATTGGTTAAATATAATAACTTTTGGGATAGAATAGAGTATATTTGCTATTGTAGGTTCTTGGAACATGTCGTGAAAGAAAACGGAAGAAAACACTAAGATTTGAAGCTTAAATGAAGAAATAACTCAAGCTGAATGCTTCCTGACACCTGTTCACTGTTTTAGCCATAACTCGGTCATACGAACTCCGATTTAGTTTATTCAAGCGGCCACGGAAAGAGAATTTAATTATCTACAACTTTAAAAAAGGCCATCTGCTGAAATGACCCAAAGTGCGACGCACTTTTCCATCAGAACTCAAATTTAAGAGAATTAAATACAATTCAATGCTAAGTGCATTAACTCACAAAGTGCTGCACACGTTTATGCAAGTGGGCGCACTTTGCCCTTGAAAAAGCCTATATAAAGCCCATTTTACCTCTCATATCTCACACATCACACACACAAACTTCTATCTTACACACACACAATCTCTATAGCCTTTGGAGAGGAGGAAGGAGTGGTGAGGATCCTTAGGATCCAATTATCCAAACACCCGTCTAAACAGCCATGCTACCACCACTCTACACCAAAAACCACCACTAAAACACATATTTCCAGAAGTTCTACACCATATTTAGATCATATGCCATCCATTTCTATAACCTTAACACTTATCACTTTGATTCTTGGAGAATTCACACCAAATTCTCTTAAGATCATCACCATAAACCTTGTTACCAAACACTCTATTTGGTGATATGTTATGGATTTCCAGAAGTTATTTGGTATTTTCCAGATTATCTCAGTAGCATTTGGTTGTTGGTTGATCATGAAACTACTAGTTTTGGGGTGATGGTTGTTGTAGTCGAAATATTGGTATTGTTACTTTGCTTCTTATATGTGAAACATGAATAATATTCGAATGATTTTGCTATGATTTATGAATATACTTGTTTATGAATTCGATGTTATCTTACTTGGATCATTGTTTATCTCTTGATATATATTGCAATTGAAATAGGCCGAAATGATTAATTGCCTTGATATATTTTGAATCATGTTGGCCATATGAATCAATATCATGCTTGTGAGAATTATGTGGTAAATTGATAAATAAACTAAGTAGAATGATGTTTAAGACCCTTCCTTATGTTGACTGACCGGGTTGGGAGGAATTCATATATATGCATATTTGATATAAACCACTCTTAATGCACTAGTGATGATGTAGTATATAGGCCGAAAGGATTCTATGTTATCATTGGTAGATATGCTTGTTATTATGATTACCCATCATATATGACGTGTATGCTTTGTTTCTATAAAGTCTTGCTCTATCTATATCTATTATGTTATGTAGATCATGTCTTGTTTCTTGCTTACTTTATACACATGTTTTGGCTATTTGATCTGTGACAATCAATTAGCTTTGCTACTTGATAAATAATCTGTGAATTGCTACAAATCCCGTGGAATGACCTGGACTTACCCAATACTATATTACACTCGAATAGGGTATACATTCCCGAATGTTATGTTTTTAGTCAAAATCGGTATTTCTAGTTATTATAAATTTAAAACTTGTAGAAAACACACATCAATCACTATCAAGTACCGTTTCCCTATTCCTCGTCTAAATGATTTACTGTATGAGCTCCATGGTGCCACCATTTTTTTTAAAGTTGATTTGAGGAGCGGGTATCATCAAATAAGGATATACGAAGGCGATGAGTGGAAAACAGCCTTCAAAACAAAAGAAGGGTTATATGAGTGGCTCGTTATGCCATTCGGATTGTCAAATGCACCTAGCACCTTCATGCGGTTGATGAATCAAATGTTGAAACCCTTTTTGAATAAATTTGTTGTTGTCTATTTCGACGACATCCTTGTGTATAGCAAGACAGAATTGGATCATCAAATCCATCTACAACAGTTGTTCACTGTCCTTGCTCGGGAGAAACTATATGGGAACTTAGAAAAATGTGTTTTTTTTTGCTAACCAAATCACCTTTCTTGGCTATCTTGTATCCGCACAGGGAATTCAAGTAGATGAAACAAAAATACAAGCTATCTGAGATTGGCCAGTACCGCAAACTATCCAGCAAGTTAGAAGCTTTCATGGCCTTGCTTCTTTCTATCGGCGATTTATAAAAAAATTCAGCACCATTGTGGCGCCAATGATTGAGGTTACCAAGTATAAGCACTTCGAATGGAACCCACTAGTAGAAATGGCCTTCGAAGAAATCAAAAGGCAACTCTCCTCGACTCTAGTTTTGGCGCTGCAGTGCTTCACTGATGTTTTTGAGGTCGAGTGTGATGCATCTGGTGTAGGAATTGGGGTTGTGCTCTACAATCGGGCCGTCCAATAGCCTATTTTAGTGAGAAGCTCAATGATGCGAAGCGCCGTTATACTACATACGATAAGGAGTTCTATGCTATCATACGAGCTTTGGATCATTGGCAATATTACCTGATATCAAAGCAGTTTATCTTACATTCAGACCATGAAGCTCTAAAGTATATTCAATGTCAACACAAGTTGCAGCCAAGGCACGCTAAATGTGTGGAGTTCCTTCAAGTTTTTAACTTTACTATCAAGCATAAATCGGGAAAGTTTTTAACTTTACTATCTACAACTAAAAATTATTGGGTTCGAATTTCTCAAGCATGAATATCCTGCTGATCTAGATTTTGGTGTTCTATTTTTACACTGCCAGGCGACTCTAAATCATTCACTGGGTTAATTCCATTTTTAGTGGATTTTTATTTAAGCATCAACGTCTTTGTATCCCTCGTCATAGTATTCGAATCATCTTGATTCTAGAAACGCATGCAGGAGGATTGGCTGGTCACTTAGGTATCGATAAAACGACCCACCTGTTAAGAGCTAACTTTTTTTTGCCCAAGTTCGCACGTGATGTTGAGCATTTTATTCGATGCTGCCTACCTTGTCATCGAGCTAAGAGCCAACTATCTCCCCATGGGCTGTACATGCCACTTCCGGTACCGCTGGCACCTTGGGAAGTCGTTAGTCTCGACTTCATTACTGGTTTACCACGTACCCAGCACCACAAAGATTCTGTTATGGTAGTAGTTGATCGGTTCTAAAAAATGGCTCACTTTGTCGCCTGCAACACTACATACGATGTTGTTCAAGTGGCTAATCTGTATTTCAAGGAGATCGTCCGACTACACGGGGTGCCTAAGACCATGGTTAGTGACCGAGATGTCAAGTTTTTGAGCCATTTTTGGTTGACATTATGGAGGAAGCTTGGAACAAAGCTCAAGTTTAGTACATCGAGCCATCCTCAAACTGATTGTCAAACAAAAGTCACCAATCGTACTCTTGGATCACTACTTCACGCCCTTATCACGACAAATTTGAAATAGTGGGAAGAATTGTTACTGCGGGCTGAATTTGCTTACAATCGGGCTCCGAATAAAACAACCGGCCTCAGTCCTTTCAAGGTAGTGTACGGGTTGAACCCCTCAACGCCACTTGACCTTGTTGTCCTTGATACTACCTCCAAATTTAGTAAAGAAGCAAGTGATTTAGCAATGGAGATTAAGGCCATCCATCAGCAGGTGCATGACAAAATCACAAAAAATAATGAGCTTCTTAAATATCGACGAGATAAAGGGCGGAAACATGTACTCTTTAAGCCCGATGATTTATTATGGCTACATATGCGCAAAGAATGTTTTCCTACTAAGCATCGATCTAAACTGAGCCCCCGATCTGATGGCCCCTTCAAAGTTTTAGAAAAGGTGAATGATAATGTCTACAAGATCGATCTGTCGGGGAATGTTTCCACCTCCTGTAACATGGCAGATCTTCAACCGTACTATGATCCCGACGAACCCCTTCCAAGTTTGAGGACAAACTCTTTCGAAGACGTGGAGGATGATAGGCAAGAGGAGGAACCAGATTCAAGCCCATCAGAATCCAGTCCAGATACAAGTCCACTGGACTCGAGTCAAAGTCAGCAGGCCTGGGTCAACTTGATCCAGTTGGATCCCATGATGACTTAATTCCCCACGTTTATTAATTTTAGCTATTTTTAGTTCTCCTTTATTTTATTTTATTGGATTTGGTCAATTTCTTATTTCTAGAAGTTTAGGGAAACATGGGTTGGTAGTTTTTTTTTCCTCTCTGTTATTACTTGTGAATGATAGATGGAAAAGGGAGTTTTTTTTTGAGGAAATACAATTCTATTCTCTGTTGAGAATAATTTTTCATTGCTATCCTAAATATTGGCAATTTTAGGAGGTTATCTTGGAGACTAATTTGAATTTTAGGAGGTGTATCGCGAATGCGAATTAGGTTGCCCAGCGGGATTTTGAGTGGTGTGGCTGTAGCTTGAAATAAAACTGTTGACGTGTTTTTCAGAGTTCTGAATCGGGTTAAGATCCTATTTTTCATACGCTCCCGGCTATCAAGATTACTGGTAATAAGAGGATGTCAAAACGTGGTTTAGACTACCTTCATAAAAAGTTCGAGAGGTGAGATAGATTAGGTGTTTTATATGTAGTTTAAATGTTGATTTTCTCTTAATTCATATATTGGTTTAAATTTGTCAGGCTGATGAGATTGTGAAGTACCCGATTTCCAGGTTAGACCTTGAGACCCGTTTAGCTCTACTTTGTATTTATATATCATACGTATCATGATAGTATCTATGTTTCACTTTTGTATTTCAAAAACGGATAAATCCTTAACCAAGTATATGTATTCAACCATTAGACATGATAATTTCCATTACATTAAATCAAATGGTGGTACATTTCTCATAATTGAGGTTCTCCAATAACCAAGTGAATCTTTAGATGTTGAACGAATAAAGTTTCTTTCCTACAAATGAAACTTACAATTTGTTCCCATTTAATAACACTATTGTGTAATACTCTTTGGTATTATGGGTGTTACTGTGATTCCCTCCAAGTGCATACCAGAAATTTGAGTTTTTTGTTCCTTATACAGGAAAGTTGACATTGGCCTATAGCTGAAAATGAGATTGGAGTAGTTTATTTCCATCAGGTCAAAAGTAAAAAATAGGCCAAATAATTTAGAAGTCAAAGTGCCCGTGAAGATAAATGATCTCTTATATACGTAACAAGAGAAATTTACGTAACAAGAGAAAATACAAGATTGAAAAATGATTTTTCTTTAACTAACGAGAGAACTCAGTTTTCAAAATTGAGTCTTCAAATAGGCTGATAAAAGTCAAGATAGGATTTAATTTGGTCACATTCATCTAATAAAATAAACGAGGTTTTAAGCCCGCGCTTCGCCGCGACGTGTTTAAATCGACGTATTCAATCGATGCGCTTTGTATCGGTTCGTTAATTGGATGGGTTAAAAAAACGCGTATTGATAACCAATATAGCATAACCCAAAACATACGCGACCATTTGTAACAAAATTGGTATTTCAAAGTTACATAAGAACAGCTCTTGGTACGTTTCGTACAGCTATAAAGTGTATCCATACATTCATGCATTTGAGCTTCCACAACATAGATATTGAACCAAGTACTTGGTCGTTAGAAGAGCATGTGTTTGCTAAGTCTTGGTTTAACCTTGTAATACCTTTCTGCAATGACTTCAATGCGTGAAGCAAATTTTCTTGTGTTTTCTTGAATCGACTGATCATGAGATGTAGAGAGTTCCTGCGAAATAAATATCACACTAACTTTATGACTGAAATGTCTTATATGACTTATGCAGAAGAAAAATTAATCCGTTTTAGTGACTCCAACTTATCGCTCGAATAATTCTTATCTTGCTTATACTTAACAACACCCTCCTTATGTTATAGGTTGTCATAAAACTAATATGTAGTCATGTAAAGGGTCATAACTAAGTATTATATCTTGCTCACTATCTGAACACTGTAGCTAAAACATATACTTCAATATGTATGACATCACATTTTCATATCGCATAATCTATAAACATATTATTTTCTTCAAATGCAACAAACAGATAAAAATGTGCTTGCTTTTGTGATCTATCAATAATGGAAGCAACTATATGAACATAATTCTAATCAGTGCTCGATGAACAAACCTTTTTCAGATTCGCTTACACATTTACAGATCAGTCGCACCTC